>JAMKPZ010002348.1:0-47569 GCA_024699675.1 Amphibolis antarctica
GCAGACTTCAGAAAAGTCTTTATGGCTTAAAGCAGGCACCTAGACAGTGGTACAGAAGATTTGACAGTTACATCTGTACTATTGGTTTCAGTAGATGTAAGATGGATTCATGTTGCTACTGGAAACAATTTAGTGACTCCTTGATCTTTCTGCTATTGTACGTTGATGATATGTTGATAGCTTGTAGTAACATCAACAGAATCAATGAATTGAAGCAACAGATATCAAAAGAATTTGATATGAAGGATTTGGGTTCAGCCAACCAAATCATTGGAATGAGAATCAAGAGAGATTTGAATGAAGGTACCTTGGTATTGTCTCAAAAAAAGTACATTGAGAAGGTGTTGGAGAGATTCGGCCACACCAATGCTACAGCAGTAGAGACACCTTTAGGAGCTCACCTAAAGTTGACCAAAGATCAGATGCCTAAAGATCATACTGAAAAGAATTACATGTCTGAAGTCCCATATGCTTCTGCAGTAGGTAGCTTGATGTATGCTGCAACAAGCACTAGACCTGACATCGCTCATGCTGTTGGAGTGGTGAGTAGGTTTATGTCCAATCCAGGAAAGGAGCATTGAGAAGCAGTAAAGTGGATTTTGCGTTATTTGAAAGGTTCTAGTGACGTTGGATTGTACTTCAAGAAAGGTAATTTAGACTTGCAAGGCTTCTGTGACGTTGATCTTGCTGGAGATTCAGACCAGAGCAAGAGTACTTCAGGTTATGTGTTCACCTTGAATGGCACAGCTATAAGCTGGAGGTCTAAGTTGCAAGGATGTGTTACCCTTTCAACAATGGAGGCTGAACTGGTAGCTATAACAGAAGCAGCAAAGGAGCAGATTTGGCTCAAGAGTTTTCTTGAAGAATTAAAGATAAAGGCTAGTGGGAGTATTCTAAACAGTGATAGTCAGAGTGCTCTTTACTCAGCAAGAAATCCAAACTACAAGAGCAGAACCAAGCATTTCAGAATTAAGTATCATTTCATCAAAGAATTGATTGAAGAGGGAAATTTGACACTTCAAAAGATAGCAGGAAGCATGAATCCAGCAGACATGTTCACGAAAACTGTCAGCATACAAAAACTAAGGCTATGCATGGCCTTAGTCGGCCTCCAAGTTACTTGAAAAATGGAGCAGTGGCGTGGTGGCAAGGTTACAAGATTGATGAGCGAGCATACGTCTGTAATAGTCTCCAAGTAAGAGATTGTTAGGGTTACTCTGGTGTAGAGACTGTTTAAGTCTTCAATATATGAATCCTTATTGGGCCTATTGGGCCTAATAGCATTTGGGGTAATTTGTGCCCTAATGATGTACTATATATATGTGCTGTAACATTGTAACTGTGTGCGTGTGAAAACTAGTGAAACCACTAGAAGACGCCCGTGGAGTAGGCTTAGGTTGAATCACGTAAAACCTTGTATTGTACTTGCTTCTCCTTCTCTTCTACCTCCTTCCCTAGCATCGAATCCCGCCTTATTTTTTTGATTTAATCCCATCAAGGTAACCATAGATGGTAAGAATGATTTGTTGGAAAACCACAACTAGATCATTTTCATTTTTGCACATTCTCATTGTTGTCATATTTTTGCTTTAATGTGTGCTCCGCAATTGTCATCATATTTTTGCTTTAACATGTGCTCTGCAATTGTCATCATATTTTTGCTTTAATATGTGCTCTGTAAATGCCGAAGGTAATGCTTCATAGAATGGCAGAAAATGATCTTGTTGAGAATCCTTGTGTAGAACTTCTTTGGGCAATCATTCGTCATCATATTTATGCTTTAACATTCTGTGAATGCTGAAGGTGACGCATCGAACTGTACATCTCCTGTAGCAGTGCAGAAAGTAAGGGAACAGATCATGGCCCATATTGACTTGTGGCTTGCCCAATGCAATAAAGGTGGTAAGAATCTTTTATATGGAAAATATAATCATAGTTTTGGCACCATATCCCTTTTGCATTGGTTTAAACTGCATAACAAGAGATTTATAAAAGAAGTCTTGTGTTCAAGTTTTAGAGTTCGTTTATTAATGATTATTTTAATCCAATATGAAAATAAGTTGACATTTTCAAAAACGTTGTAGAACTCAACTTTTTCCATTTAGCATTTTTAATTCAAGTTACAACTTTTTTAACTCAACTTTTCTCCACAACCTTTTCCTTCTGCAACTTTGCTGAAAACCCAAATGGGTTTCAGACTTTCACTGGAAGAATACAACCTTCAAGCGGCTGCAGCAGTTGTTCGACAACTCTGAGCCTCCATTGCCATTGAGCCCATCAACCCTACAATAGAAGTAGATGGCCTTTGACTCCAACCCTATCAAGCTTGTAGCCCCTGACTTCTCCTTCCATGTCGGTTGTCCTTTCTCAATTGCTTGAACAGTTGTCAGGATCAATTGATATATTCCTTGGATTGACTAATCCAACCTTTCTTAACCTAAAAAAAACATTAGATTGAATGATTTGTTGATCCATTACCAATTTGCATTGACGGATTGTTTGATCCCTTAACTCTCAAAATTTCGTTAAGGATCAATATCGGTAAAATGGAAAACTGACATAGATTGCCAAAATTTCGGCAATCCATGTCAATTTTTGAAACCAACTTCTAATGTACATGGATGAAGAGGAACTAAAGCAAAAGAAACACATGATAATTACCTAAAAAATTATCTAAGTGTTTTTATAAACTTATCGTATTTTATTTTTGAGTTTTAAGTTGAAATTTAGGGGTTTTTTGATCATTCCATAAAAGTATTGGGCTTCCACCAATATGATCCTAGATTGTCGTTACCTTTTTCTTTTAGAGAACTGATCCTCAATACATATTGATATTTAAAACCTTGGTCTTTACATTACTAATGTGAGATTATTTTTAATACTTTCCCTTGTAGTTTATTTTATGTTTACTAGTTTTTTTTGGATCAGGTGGATATAGGTAAGCCTAACTTTGATACCATGTATGAACATAAGAAATAGGTGGAAGTAGATTATTTACATCAACAAACATAATACCTCTATATATAAAGGTTATATAATGAAGATAAATACAACTTAAATAACGTGAAATTAAACCCACATACAACTTAAATAACAACTTCTAATCTTAATATTCCAACAGTAAGAATTATTGAAAAATACTAGGGTATCAAATGTCTGCTTAGACAAAAACATTATCAATATGAAAAAGACGTCTTATCCCATTAGCTCTATCCATGTTATAAAATATAATATTTTTGTGGTACAAGTAAACTCAATGGAGTCAACTTACATTACAATTAGCATGGATGTGGTGTTACTGTTATCCCATTGTTATTTGTTTTATAAGGTCTATATCTCCCTAAATTTATATATAAGTATACAAACTAATGTATTTGATAAGGGGCAATCATGCTTTTTGCATGGGCACCACCTAAGCGTTTGGGAAGTTTTTCAAGATTGCTTGGGCCCTGGCAGCAATGAGGTTGTGGTTATATTATAGTTGGATCTACTTAAGGATCCAATAAATTTTTATCTATGGGACACCTTATGTAAAGGATTTTTAAATTCTAAAATAATCAAAAAACACCCTAGGAGGTTCTCCTCTTCCCTCATCTCTCCTGTTTGATGACCTTAATCTCCATTTCTGACACTCCAACCTCTCCAACTGGAAACTGTTGTTGGTGTGCATTTCCAGTGAAGTTCCAATGGATTCTGATGTCCTTTCCAGCAATTTCTGGATGTGTATATGTGTTATTTTTAGATGTTTATATATATATGTATAACTGTATAAGCATATATATACATATACATATACATATATAGGAGAGAAGAGGTGCCAAGAAGACAAGAAAGGTAGGTATGTTGAACAAACGAAGCTTGATATATCTTGGCTGATCAATCTGCTCCTATCAGCTGTGGTGCAATCTGTGTATCCTTGAGGGAAGTGATGGGGATTGGATTCAAGGAGATGGGAATATGAGTTGTATTGATGGTGATGCTCCAAAGCCAATCAGCCAGCTTTTTTTTGTCCTATGTCTGTGTTCCTGAAAGCATCCCTCTCTTTCCCTTGGATCCCATACAGAGGAAAATCTGGCCAATCAAGTCTATATCTTCTAGGATTATTTAGTTTCTATGGAGATGTATTGTGGGAGTGTTCCTACCAAGAGAGTGCTAGCCAAGCAACTTCCTAGTATAGATAAACCCAATATGTCAAATATGTGGAGTTCAATTCATTTATAAATTGTTTAGCTCTGTTTAACCTGTTTATGAATTTAAATGAGTTACATATGTGATTTAAATCACCATTTAGTTTATCACATACTATAAAAAATCATGTAATTAACTAAATATATATAATATTATGTGATGTGTGTGTGAATGGATTGACAGTTTCAATTTACAGGTCATGACCCTTTTTGACCCTTAGTTGTGGTGGAAGATGTCTAGTGGTGGGAAGCTGGTGGTTGTAGGTGGAGGTGGATTTAGGGTTTAAAAGTCTAGCTCTGGTATCAGTTGAGGTGGAAAACTGAAGATCGTTGTCATAGATCATAAGTGATTACGTATTTATACTAAAGACCTAAGGTATGTGGATGCGTGCATATCTGTTAATCAATTAATAAATTTAACAACATTTTTAGCAAAGCAGCATAACAGTGTAGTGTAACAACCATACAGGAGCTTCCGTGAGTGTTTTCCCTCATCTCAGTGACAACAATGGTGGTGCTGTTTAAATCAGCTCTTGCCAAACAGAAGAACTTTCTGGATTAGTAAAATCTGGTAGCACAGAAAAATCACTTAATCAACTGACAGAAATGGGACAGAGCTGACTGCTTTTGGTGTTCTTGTTGAAACACACGAATGGAATGAATTTATGTTGCCAACCTCAAAGGGATTGAGATATGATAATTTAACTCACAAGCATGAGTGGGCATTATCCTTTAGTTTATATTTTGTATGCATGTCTTTCTCTCTTGAAAATCAGTTTTCTGATCAATAAAATTAATTTATTTTTATAAGTGCATTCTTATCGTATTCTTTTAGAGATAAATTAGGAAATGAATTCATCCAAAATAGGGTAGAAATTACATCAACTTAGGATAAAATGAGAGAAATTTGCCTTGTATGGTTCAAAGAAGACCTGTGTTGCACCAATAAGAAGGGAGGGGGGAGGGGAATAATTGTATATGAAACTAGAACAAGTAAGAGAAAAACGAAAATTGCATGACTATAAATAGAGACAAGGAATTGAAATTTATATAATCCAACAAAAAACATAATAATGGATAGAAATGAGTGAAGAGAGGATTTGTGTGTCCTGTCCACATAGTGAAGATTAAAACATTGGTTATTAATTTTTTTTATATTTTATCTTCTTTTTTTATTCCTTTAACTTCCAGGATTCAATGCTTACCCGCACGTGTTCCCGATGTAAGGCAGTTCTGTATTCATTCATCTAAATGCTTTGTCACTATGTATCATCTTTGGTGCTCTCAATGGAAAGGAGAGTCAATGCTGTTACAGGGGAGGCTTGGATTTGATTTGGCTAGTTATGAAACATATCTGTTCTCTAATATTTTTGTCAGGAGTATTCAGAGTACGTAGATCCTTGTCCTCTGCTGCATACTTTGTTCTTTTTATGCAACTTATCTATGTGAAATTATCTACCTGTATTGTCATATAGCATGATGTCTAAGGGTGCATATCACAACTAGATCTTGCTCTAAATTCTACTCAAATTTTGCTCAAAGGATCATTCATCTTCTCAAAAGTTTTTTCAAATTCTGCTGAAATTTGGCAGATAAATTGTGCTAGGAGTTATCTTACATATCTGCTTGGAGGATAGTTGTCAAACACTTTTTTCAAAGTTTTTTCAAAAATGGAATCTAGGGAATAATGAGGGAGGAACAAACTAGATGATCAGGAGAGTTGAAATTTTGGAGAACTACATTCTTGAGTAATTCTAGTATATTCTTTCAGTTAAGCTTTTATGGTTAATCTCTTAGTAATTTGTTAATTGACCAAGAAACAACTTGCAGTATTAAAAATAGCCTTGGTGATGAAGTAATAAGAGTCATTGCATACGTATCAGTTGTAATCTTTTAGTACGTTTGAGGTTCAAAGGAATATCTAAAGATGTACTTCAAAAATATGCTTAAGTTATAAAAAATGTACCATGTTACCAAAGATATGGGATGATCTGGATGTTATTGAGACTTGATTATGCTTATGCCACCGATGAAATGGCCTTGAACCAAAGGAAATGCATTCTCTATTACCTCCAAGAAATTGGTCTTTTATGGTTTAAGCCAGAATTTATATTTATCGATCAAAGTTTAGCCTTTTAAGACAGACATTTAAGGATTTTGACGTTTATTTTATTATTTATTGAGAAGGTGATTTGTTTGATTTTTACTTATATATCTCAAATGTTACACGACTTTGCTCATATAAAAACCAGTTCATGTATGACCTTAAGGTAGTCCATTTTTAAGGTACTCATGTGCATTAAGGTCACAATTGGTCAAGGTTACAAGAAGAATAAATATGTTCATGTTGAAACCTATTCATACACTAACATGGATGAACATGTAAAATGATGTAATTGGGTCTTTATCGTTGGAGATTAGTTTTTTTGTGGAGTTTCTGTCTATGCTTGGTGACGATCTTATTAACTTGCCCTCTCTTAGTGGAATAATCTTCATTTTCTGCACAACTTCGAACATGAAAATTTAGAAAAGGGACGAGACAAGGGATATAGGGTGGTGATTTTTTCCAAACAGAAAGAAGACGAGATTATTTTAAGATAATAACTCTTAGGATGGAAGATCTTTTGTGATGGTTTTTTCTAAAAACAATTCTGGATCTCTTTAAGCTAATCAATTATTTTGTCCTCCCTCTTTCAAGATTTCCTTCCATGAAATATGATTATACCTGGTAGCCAACCAGATTGATCTTGCATTTACATTCCTTTAGACCCTTGTGCACCAAAGAAGTCAGAAGATGGTGCCCTGTGATGTTATTCTTCAAAACCATATTCTGTTTTTCTACTGCTTTCCCGTTTTTGTAGAATTTTGCCTACTGCAATTATCTTTTTTAGGCAATTCTGGTAATATATTTCGCAGAAAATATTGTCATTATAATAACTTGCAACATGACCTTTATGATATGGATGATAGCTTTCCACTTCTATGGTAAATTACTAATATGGTAGATGGAGAACAGAGTAGAGTCCTTGATACAAAAGCAATGTGGTAATAATGCTCAATATTTGTAATTCTTCACAAACATGCCCTGCTTGGAGTCCTCAGATTCACCTTCACCCGTGTACTTTCCTAGCTGAGCCAAGGAGTTAGCCCTGGCTCGTACAAGTAGGGCTTCTTGAGCAGCCTTCACATTCTCTGGCAGTCCAGCCCATGTCTTTAAGCTGGTGTTTTGGAGTGCTCTGGCATATGAAAATGACACATGCCACGGGTTGGCACTCTGGTTTATGGCATTCAAGTTCAAGGTTGCTTCAACTTCAGATTGTCCGCCAGAGAGGAACTGAGGTATCATACAGAAAAAGTTCTCTTAGCATTTCACATCATTTCTTTTATGCATGTATGCTTCAACGTTAAATCTATCAGACTGAGAAAGGGATGTAGAGATAAAGAACTTGCCATGATGCCTGGGACAGCAGGTGGGATTCTCCTGTGAAGAAGCTTGAGAGTGTACTCTGCAACCTGTTCAGGGCTTGCTCTGTCTTTGCACTCTGCTCCAGGCGTGACCATGCTGGGTTTGAGGAGAATTCCTTCAAACATAACGTTGTTCTCTGGTAGGTAAGAGAAGACTTCTGCCCAGACCTTCTGGGCAACTTCGAAAGTCCTTTCAATACCATGCTCACCGTCAAGCAAAATCTCAGGCTCAACAATGGGAACCAGACCATTGTCCTGCAGGGCAAGATGAATCTTTCAAATCCATGGTACTGGAAGTGATCAGCGGTGGTTTTTAATTCGTTGAGGCGCCTACCTGACTGATAGCAGCGTAGCGAGCAAGTCCCCAGGCAGCTTCCTTCACGGCAAGTGCCGAGGGACCATTTGGAATGCTCACAACCGTTCGCCTGCACAATGAAGTAGAGTTATTAAAGAGTGACTGATGCAGTGTTGGCAGCAGATTTGCTTGGTTGGTGCTTCTTGTCGAGGCGTAAGCTGATGATATCATGGTGTGGGTAAAATAATTTATAGTGGACTTAGAAATAGAGATAAGTACAGAGGAACTCTTGAAGTGAAAAGGATCTAATTTTTGGTGGATATGTTGGGGTCAGTTGGTTATTATTATTATTTTGCTAGGAGTTGAACTGAGTTTCCAATTAGATGGATTGAACTCAAGATTGGTGTTATTCAGAAATGGAATTGTGTAGTAAGAATACAACAATGGAATGATCCGAAAATATTCCGTGCAGAGCAGTGGAGCAGAACGCAAATTTGAGAAGACAGTTGAGAGTAAGAGACTCAAGTACCACCCCGATCAAAGAGCTTGCCTACCATTTGGCAAAGCGAGCTCCTTGCTGGTAGTAAGCAGCAGAGCGTGAGGCAAGTCCATCTAGACCTTGGCACCAGGATTCATCGTTGGAACCGACGAGAGGCACCAATCCCTGGTAAACAAGTACCAATCAGCGGGACAAGATCGATCGATCAATCACATGTCAAGAAAGAAGTCTGTGTTCTTGGTCCTTGGTTTCCGGGTGCAACTGCTAACATGGTTGTGATTGATTACCTTGTCAACCTTGATGCCGGGAACGATGCCCTGCTCAACGAGGACGTCCACCATCCTCTTGCCTTCGGTGGTGGACTGGTACAGTGTCTCCTCGAAAAGGATGGCTCCCGATATGTAGCTCCCGAGGGCAGGAGCTGATACCAGGAGCGTCCTGTAAGCCTGGCGGTTGGCTTCTGTGTTCTCTAGCCCGATCGACGCCAGCCTCTTCCCACACGTTGCGTTGGATTCATCCATTGCCAGTATACCACGCCCTGGTGATGCCACTGTTCTCTGCACTCCCACGTCCACACTCTCGATAATTTCGCCACCTCACTGTAGATTAATAAATGACCAAATAAACACGTAAATAGGCTTGTCGGTGGCTTACCGCGGTTTTGACGAGCTCATCGGCGTAAGATGTGGCACGGACAGTGAAGGTGGCGGCGCGGTGGGAGCGGACTGCGGCCAACGAGGCTGGCGGTTGGGAGAGGGATTGGCCCTTCACCCATTCCGACTTGCCAAGGACGGGGGAGGAGGACTTGAGAAGGCTTGCAGGCGCCATCTTATCTTCTCGTTCTAGCCGTGGCCTCCGCCTCAAGCACTGGCTGCCTCGCAGCTTTCACCCCTCCCTCACCTCTTATTTATAACCGTACCTCACTCATGCGTTTCAAGGGAACGATGACGTGCTTCCTGAGGCTGAGGCCTGCCTACCAATTGCTGGCTTCCACGTCCACACCGCCCCAAATCAGTTAGTTTGCTTGTGTGACTCGTTAGTAGCTTGACAACAACGGCGGCATAAATTAACGTCAATGACAGCGTATTCTTTGTTAGGGTTCAATAAAAATCCTAAACCAATAACAGAGTGGTGGTGTAGCAAAAATCACTGCTGTCGCACATTGGTTGCTTGATTGCGATGGATGGTTTGGATTCGTTCCAGCACTGGCCAGGATCTTCCGGTGTCACGTTGGGTACCGGCCATCGGAAGGACGGAAACAAATCTGCTACGCTGACATGCGAAGCGCTTCGCACCCTTCTTCTGATCTCGCAATCGATGGGTGCAGAATGTGAGGTCCTGCGTGCTTGCCTCCACCCGTTCGTTTCCTAATTTCCTCTCGTCCTTCACCGTGACGGGGAATAAATAAATATTCAAGCCGACGGCTCTGGAGTTGCCACGACTTGGAATAAGAAGGTCGATGGTGTCTCATCTCACCGCCACCCATCAGCCTAGTCCGGTAATCAATCCGTCGACATACTTTTTTATTGCTCTTCTACATTCTCGTGGAAAAAAATCGTGGAACCAGTGGATGCGAATTATCGTTTCATGCTCCATGTAATTAATCGATCGATAATTATGGCCATGACTTTAAAAGCGCATTGTGGTACTGATAGAAGTTAGTTATACCATTAGAGAAGGCTAGTTCTTTCATTGCCCAGTGTGGATCGATTTGGACTGGACTGGTGCCTGATTTATCTGGCTAATATGTGTAGATAGACGGTTTATTATCCAAGACAAGCTGAGGCAAAAAGTCCACCACCCCATCTACGGTTCCTTCAAATTTCAACGTTTGTTAACGAAATTTTAATTTTAACTTTAATTTTTTTTAATAACTATAAAAAGTTAAAAGTTAAAAGTAATTATACAAATAATGTTAAAATTATATAATAAATTGTAAAATAAAAGTTTATATATAAAAAATTCTAAAATTGAAGTTGATTAAACAAATAAAAAAATAACAGTTCGGATAACAGTTACAAGAGATTTTTAAAAAGAGACGAGGAAATTGGAACGATAAAACCGCCACAAGCTGTAGAAATTTTTTTAACATAAGTTGACTCTGCAAAAATATAAAAACATTACAGACGTAAACCTGTTCAGTCCATTTGGAAAAAAAAACCAAAAAAGCACTTGTATAATAAAGCATTTCGTTTTCTATTTTATTTGTAAAGAAGGAAGTTAAAAATCAAATCCAGTGAAATTTTTTCAAATACATAGATGGACGATAAGATTTAAATAATAAACACTTATATCTATCAACAAAATGTAAAAGTTACGCCGTTTACCGGTTATGCTCGTGGTCTTTCTTCAACCCCTCTATGTATTGTTGCGGTTAACTGTTTGGAAGAGTAAACCACCGATTCCAACTTTCAAAAGGTTTGGTCTTGGCTACTCGAGAATATTTACCACGTTGCTTTAGCACAACATACCACGAGCACCTTGCTCATGACATGAAAATTCCGAAAAAGGGAGAGCTTTGCCTGCCATGGCCGAAAGCTTTAGATGCTCAGCATCCATCCGGCAAGTGATCATGGTAGTGGCACGACTGTGTACTGGGCAGTCCTTGATTGTGGTATGATGGTCACACCACCTTGTTGCGTGCTCATATGATGGTCAAAAAAGTGTTTCTTGGAGACAAGGCAATGCAGAGAGCATGCAACCAAAGGTGCAGATTAAGGGTGGACTCCCGAAGCAAGGAGAAGGGTTGGACGAAGACCAGCGATGTTGACTGGTCAGAGACACAAGGAGCGGTGGAGCAAAATCAAAGTTGCCAAACAAGGAGAAAAACTGAGTGGTGAGGTCAGGTTGAATGAGAGAATTTGACAACCCTTTTTATATCCCAGAAAAGAAAGCAAGGGAAATGTGAAATCTTAGCCATAGAGATGCTCTACTTTGAATGGTATATGTGAGCATAAAGCATTCCAAGGGAAGAAAGAAAGAAATCAGAGCTCATCCTGCATGTATTTTGATCATGTCATGAGTAACTTACGAACATATATCACAATAATGAAAACGAATATTCTCGGATTGCAATTTACCCAAACATATCATAAAAGTAACTCACCTTTGAAGATGGTTTTCCTGGTCTGCACGATTGTAGTTGGAGTGGACACATCAAGGTGGTGGCTTAGCAAGACAGATGATTTCCTTCTAGTGGTCGCATCAAGGTGAACTTGAAGACAAGGTTCACCAGTAATTGCCACACGAACATATACCATCTTTAAAATGATGGTACCTCTTGCCATCCCTTACAATGATCTCTCTATCCACTGCTTTCGACATGAACATGATTGCATTGTGACAGTCCCCACAGATTCTCAAGTTTTTGAGGACCCTAACCGTAGCTCCAGCAGGCAACTTTAGAAGCCCATACCCAACTGCAAGCTTTTCACTGTGTGTAGACAGTACATATTCTTTCTGCTCATGTTCTACGTCATGCAATACAAACTTAATATCAGGAATATAGCCCAGCTTTCTCATTCTAGCATTGAGTATTTCAAGGAAACGATATACTTCCACTGCCTCAGGATGGTCAGAATCATTAACACGAAACACATGTACCTTGTTTGCAACTTCAATCCAGCTGCATCCAGGTTCTTTCTTCACATGATGGTCTTTCATCAATTTTCTAACTTTGGCTACGCCATCCCACATTCCAACCGAAGCATACATGTTTGATAGCAGAACATACGTTCCATCGTGTTGAGGTGTCATCTCAAAAAGTTGCTCTGCTGCATGGATCCCAAGCTCCAACTCCCCATGGATTCTGCAATTAGATAAAACAGCCTCCCAAATGAGTGGACCAGGTTTAAAAGGCAGTGATCTTATGATCTCTTTTGCCTTTGTAATATTTCCAGCCTTCCCCAATAAATCAATTAATCGAGCATAGTGTTCTTCACCTGGCTCAATATCATAGTCATATTTCATATAGTCAAAGTACATCAATCCTTCATCAACCAAGCCAGCATGATTACATGCTGAAAGGATTGTAAGAAAGGTAATCTTATCAGGATAGATACCCTCATGAAGCATTTCCTCAAAGAAATCAATTGCCTCGAATCCATAACCATGCTGTGCAAGGGCCCCGATCATGGCATTCCAAGATATGAAATCTACACAAGGCATCACAAAAAACACGGCACGAGCAGCATCCACAGCACCACATTTTGCATACATCGTTACAAGTGCATTACCAGCAGAGTTACTTGAATCATGTCCATACAAAAGAAGCAAACCATGCATCTGTCGGCCAAGTTCTAAAGCTCCAAGTCTTGCACAGGCAGCAAATGCACCTGAAAATATATAATCACATGGCTTCAATCCTTTGCCTCTCATTTGAATAAATAGCTTAAGTGCATCCTCACAGAAACCATTTTGTGCAAAACACGAGATCATCATTGTCCATGTCAACAGGTTTTTATCCGGGATCCTCTCAAAAAGATTTAAAGCATCGTTAACATTTCCTGAGCACACATAACCAGACAACATAGCATTCCAAGAAACTATATCTTTCATACGAATCTTGGAAAAAACCTTATGTGCATCACTGACCTTTCCACATTTTGAGTATAGTGTCACAAGTACATTCTCCACAGGCAATGCTGACTCCGGATCAAAATCGGGCCCAGCTCGTAAAATGTGAGCATGAACCGCCTTACCCAGCTTCAAAAATCCAGCATCAGCACACAATGTCAACACACTGGTGTATGTGAATTCGTCTAGAGGAATCCCTTCTGATTGCATTCTCGAAAACATCTCCAATGCCTCCGAGAAGCAGCCATATTTCACATACCCAGATATCATAGCGTTCCATGCACTATCCACCCTTTCCGTCATGCCGCTGAAAAGATGCCTGGCCGCATCGATATCGCCACGCCTCACATACCCTACTATCATCGTAGTCCATGTTAACTCATCCCTATCACACATTCCACCGAACACCTCCTCGGCACAAGAAGCTCCCTCGGGACAACCACACTGCCAATAAAGTGCAATAAGAGCATTGGAAACAGACACGGCACTTTTAGTTCCGTACTTCACAGCAGCACAATGAAGCAGGTTGCACGTACCAATTTCAAGCTCGGTGATGGCGCCCGCAGCACTGATAACGCCTGTCATCGTGTAGTCATCCGGCCGGAAGCTATCCCTGATCATATCCCCGAACAACCAGAACCCACGTAGGCCCTCCCCCGCCCGGGAATACCCCGAGATCATCGAGTTATACGACACCGTGTCCCTCATCCCAAGAGGCGTCTCGTCGAATATCTTGCCGGCAGTCCTGTAGTCTCCCACGCTGAAGTACGCGTTGATGAGTGTGGTCCGACCGACGATGTCCGGGTGAGGACTTTCGTCGAACAGCCGGCGAGCAGAGGGAAGGTCGCCGGACTTGAAGTAGAGGTCGATGAGACGGTTGAGAATGTGGCTGCGGGGCTTGAAACCGGACGCCACGATGTGCGCATGGACGGTGCGGAGGCGGTGGAGGAGAGGAGTGCGGCGGGGGTCGACATAGGAGAGTTGTTGGAGGTGGGTGGCGTATCTGTTGGCGAAGACGGTGACATCGGTGTGGAAGAACGGGAGAAAAGCGGCGGCGGCGGCGGTGGAGGTGGCGGTGGCATTTTTCACCATCCTTCATGCTGGACACATCTCAAATAATTCATGATAATTTTTGAACGACGAAAAAATTAAAGACGCGCGCAACGGACTGGGCCGAGACAGGTTAGGCGACGTGTGCGTGGCCAGAGGCTGGGCTGCCAGTGAGCACGCAGCGGAGAGAGAGCGGGCCGAGCCATCGAGCGCAAACGTGCCGTGCGGACCATGCCAGCGCGGCAGCGTTCCGCACGGCCCGTACGATTTTGTAGAAGGCCGGTTCAGCCCAGTCTGGCCATCCAATCGAATCGCATCGATCAATAGCAATAATCAAATCATATTGGATTGGACTCAATTAGGTTGAGATGGTCTAATTGAAAATTTTAAACTAATATCTGATTTTTTTTACAATTTTAAAAATATTATTTAAAAAATTTATATTTTATAAATAGATTTGAAAATTTTAAAAAAAAATTATAAAATAATACAACACATAAAAATTACAAAAAAAAATAAGTATCTTATATTAGACTAAGATTGTAATTTTTTCTCTCCCCTTAAGTAATTTATTTGGCTTCTAAATTAACGTTAATAAGTAACTTTTTGGATGAGTGTGTTTGAACACCTTTGCAGCGGCTCTGATCATCAATTCTATTATCGAAAAAAAGAAGATAAATCTATGTTATTAAGCGGGATATGAGTTATATTTGTAATACACGTAATCCATATGTATTCATTCGTCTTCAAAAATACACGCCTATTCAAAACAAGTAAGGAATTAATAAATGTGCATTGCCACGACAAGATTGACATTAGATGATGTCACAATTACTCAAAATAACCGAAAAGTACATGATCTCTCACCAATAAATTATATTAACTGATCGAATTGAATAATTTGGCAATACATGGGTATTAAAAAAGCGTGGAAAGTTAAATTAAATTTTCTATGATAATAATTTTTTTATTCCAAATTTAGCTATCTTAATCGTCGATCCAACCAAAGACAAGATTAATCCAGAGATGTGCAGCCACGTCTTAGTCTATTATTATCAATTTTTAAAACTTGAAGTAAATCTCATAATTAAATAATTAATTCAAGACACGATCTGCTGTATGCTAAAAATTGAACTTAATTAAACATTTTGATAACAAAATCAATGTCTTAAAAAACTGGCGAATTTTAAAACATTCCAATTAATAAATCTAATTGCTTATCTGGTCGAAAAAAAATTTTAGATTGCTTTTAGCTTTTTTAGATAGATTTAAAATTGTTGAAAAAAATAAATAATAATTTATTTGTTTGAGTTGTTCATTTTATACCTTAATTATATACTATAGCAATTTATAATAATATTTAATAAGTAAATTTAATATTTTATATTAAAATACTTATATTATAAATTGAGAAAATACTTTATAGTGGTATTATTAGAATTACTCTTCTCCGATGGTATCTTAATTCAATGATTCAGATTACATTTGAATCATTTAAAATTTTTAATATTTTATTTATCTAGTATGACATTAATCTCTTTCATCATGTACATCGTAATTCTTGTTACCTATTGGTGTGGCTAAATTCATATTTACACTGCATTTCATTTAATCTCTCTTTTATTATTGTTTAAATCTTTTTTTATCATGTAAATAAAAAATAACTTAAAGTTATATATTTTTTAAAAAAAATTCAAATAATATTAATGAAGTATTAACTCTCTTATAAATTATATAATTTTTTTAAAAAGTATAAACATTACATCATGTAATTCTATATTCCGAGACAGAAGAGCATTCAGTTGCGGAATCGACGAGGAACACGCAAAAGTGACGCAACGTGGCGGAGAGCCTGCAAATTAAATGCGGGTGGCGTGTGGGCGACGGGAAGGGAGCGAGCGGACGTAAGGGAGGGGAGTGGGAGGAGGACGAGGGGAGTGGGAGGAGGACAAGGGGATAGTCAAAGAGGGTTCGGAAGAGATAGAAAAGAAGGGGAGAAATCGATCGAAGTTGGCCCACCCGCGATGATGCACCACCAGCAGAATCACCACCACAGTCTCCAACGGTCTGCATCGGGGACGGGAGTGGTGGCATCGGTGGTTGCACCCAGGAGGAGGTGCGAGGGCGCGGCAATGGGCGCCATCACCCTCGATCTGCGGCCCGGGGTCGGGATAGGCCCCTTCACTCTCGGTAGTTTTTCGTTGGTTTTTTGTTCTCTTCCTGCGTTGGTGGATGGGTCAGGGTGTCCTCCGTTTATTCTCCGAATTCAACCGTTTTCTGATTCGATTTGATCATAGTTAACTCATGGATTGTAGTTGCGTGGTTTGAATTTTGCATTTTTTTTGTCGGTAGTGTTGTTCCATTTCGCCGCAAATCATTGGTTTGCCTTTTCTGTTAAAATTGCGGTGTTCTGTTCCGCATTTATCCGTGTTTTTTAGTTTTCCGACTGTTCATTTGTTGGATGCAGGGATGTCTATAGGCGAGGCCTTTGATCAAGTGGAGCAGCAGCCCAGCATCTATGATGTAGTCCATGTCAAGTATTTTGACGAGGTCTGGATATATTACATTATATTTAATTTTGAATACTTATTTTTAAATTTATCGAGGACAAAAATTCGTATATGTATTGTAAATGAAATCGTTTTTATGTTTTTTTAATTCTTATAGGAACCACTAAAATTGGACATAGTTATCAGTTTCCCTGATCATGGGTTTCATCTTCGCTTTGATCCTTGGTCACAGGTATTATATACTCCTCATTAATAAGGAAAATTTCTTTCTGTCCAACGTTTTGTGCCCCTGATGGAAGTACGAGGCCCTTCTTGGATTAAATTTTTAAAGTGGTATATTATTTTGTCGTAAGTTGAGAAATCATAAAGATGATGAGCCTGTTGCAGAATCATTGTTCTGCTTAAGGCACATGTTTTAACTCATATCTGCCATGAAAATCTCGTGCAAAAGTAGAAAAAACAGAACAATTCGTATTAATTACCGTGGATTTGCATTTTGAGAATTCTTCTACTTTATGATGATGGGTTGAGTGTATGAAAAAATGGGTAATGAGCGTTATTAGTCAGAAAAACAACTATAAGTAGTTAAGCTAGCTAGGGCCGTGTGATTTCATACTTATGCAAGAGTAGAAAAAATACTATCTGTTGAGAAATCATGAAGATGATGAGCTTGTTGCACAATCATTGGTCTGCTTAAGGCACATGTTTTAACTCATATCTGCCATGAAAATCTTGTGCAAGAGTAGAAAAAACAGAACAAGCAATTTCATATACTGTGGTGATTTGCATTATAATGATTTCATACTTATCTATAAAAGTTAAGATCCTTGAGATAACATACTCTTACCGATTTCAAAAAAAAAAATGTTACCAGTCAAAAGGGATTATGATATCATTGCTCTTGCCATGTTTCAACCCATTATTAGACTCACTGCTCTGTTTCTATGCTATGCACACAACATTTCAGTTGCATATTCTCTCAATTCAACAAATTTGAGGGAAGATGTTGCTCTTCATTAGATCATTATTATTCAATGCTCATATTAAAACTAGCATTAGTTTTTAACTTGTTTTTATTAACTTGCCAAGTTAATAAATTATAATGCCAATGGGTTGACTTTATGATATGTAATGTGGGATCATGCAACAATTTATTAGTTTCCTGATTTTCCTTATGTTATTCTTTAACCGAGCCATGTTTTCATACCAAATTATAGTTTCTTTATTTTTTTCCATCGATTGAGATTTGATAGTAGGCATATATTGGAAACAGTTGATTTCTTCAAACGATAACACCTTCAATTCCATTTCTATGTTGGGGAAGACCATTATCTCACCAAATAATTTAACGTCCTTCCCATAAATTATAATAGTAATGGTTCTGATTGAATTTTTAATTTTTTGTTCTTTTATAAATAACATTGCTATTTTTATATGGTAACATGAAATGCATTTGTAAATCTTTTATCGATCCGTGCAAAGTTGTATTACATATTTGCAACTTTTAGTACTCAAAACTATAATCAAGGTATGCATTGCTCATTTTGTATTACAATTTTCTGATTTATTAATCTTTCATAGTTATTATTATATTTTTCAAAAAAATAAAAACCTCCGAAATGGCATATTAAATATCACCAATTGTGTATTGCAACAAAAAATGAAATTGTAATGAAAAAAAAAAACAACAAATAGTACCATAGAATTAAACATTGACACAAGTTGGCAAAATTTCACCAACATGTATCAATTTGTCGATTTATTGGAATGACATCAAAATCCATGTTGACATGATAATTTGTTAATAAAAAGCAATTTTTTTTATCATATTTCTAATGACACAACTTCAATATAACAAAATTTTACTGATGCATACCTTTAATTCATTCTCCTCTATGTACAATCAGTAAGCATGAGATTACATTATCATGTAGATCATGTTCCTATATATCACATTGATGATATCCTATCCATCAATCTTAGCATCTCCTTGATATTGATCCTAATGGATTCCACATATACCCCAATAATGCATAATTAAGCATGATCTCAACAAAACATGGATATTCCAACTACCCAAGGATTGCACCAATAGTCTTTTTCTACATCATCTCTTCCATTAACACCACTCCTTGACACGCTTCCACATCATCCATGCCCAAACTCCTTTGCAACAAAATTCTAAGATTTTCTTTTTGCAATCTATTCCACATTTATGTGAAACTTGCACATTCTGTTGGTAATCAATTAAGTCCATTTTTCTGTTATTTCCAAATTCCAATGAACCTTAAGAAGTTCCTAACATTTTAGTTAAGGAAAAAATAGGGTTACTTTGACAGGTTACATAGGAATAAAGTAGTGAACTCATTTTTGGGGACACAGACAGCTCTGCAAAAAACATTATTGAGCAGGCCAATGTATTTTTGGGGTAATGGGTGAACTCTTTTATGTAAAATTGTTTTTATTTCCTTTTGACTATCTTGGTCGTACATGTTCTCTTTCCAAATTCCAAAAATTATGTCAGGAAGCTAGTTATTTTTATATTGATGATTCCTTGAAATTGTACAAGAATTGAAACAAATGATGTTTCAATCACAGAAACCAAAGAACTTTATACTGAAGCCAAACATGCTATTGTCAAATTTTATGTGAAAATTCCCAAAGTAATTTGTCCTCATTCCACCTTATTGCTTGCATTGTTTGAAGAACCTTTCAGTGTTCTACCAAATGCAGAAGTTTGATTAAAGCTCATCTGGCTTTCATAGTGCCATGAATTTCTGTTGACATTTACAAAGTCTTAAGCATATATGATTGTGATTTAAAAAATTTTCTTGTTAAATTACATTATGCATGATATTTTAAAAGACAATTGCAATTTTTATTTAACAAGCTCATCTCACTTTTTGTTACAGAGGCTGCGTCTTATTGAGGTTTTTGATGTTAAGAGGCTACAAATGCGTTATGCCACTTCATTAATAGGGTAGCTTTTGAGTTTATATTGTTGTGGTTGTTCCAAATTTTCTCTTGACTAGTTAACCTTATTTTATTTCACACCCATTAGAGGGCCTTCAACACTAGCTACTTTTGTAGCTGTGTATGAACTTTTTGGACCAACATTCCCAGGAATATATGATAAAGAGAGATGCATGTATACACTGTTTTACCCAGTAAGCATGATCATCCTTCAACTTTCCATTGGTCATTTGCATTTCCTATAATGAACTAATGAATGTTTTTCCTGACAGGGATTGTCATTTGCATTTCCTATTCCAACCCAGTATAGTGGTTGTTGCCATGATGGAGAAGTAGAAGGTTTGTCTTTCTACTCATGCCATAAGATTAGCACATGCTAAATTGAATTACCAGACCTTGCACATGACCAGCTGCTATGACAGTGTCTGCAGAGTTACCTCTTGAGTTTCCTGATGGAACAACACCAGTCACATGTCGTGTTTCTGTTTATGATCGTTCCCCAGACAGTAAGGTTGGTGTAGGTCCATTGATGAATAAGGCATTGGCTCCTCCAATTCCTGCTGGAAGTTTATATATGGAGGAGGTTCATGCTAGGGTAAGCCTTTTCATCATATAGTCACATTCATACTTGTTATCACCAAAAATAATCTACTGCTTTGGTGCTTGCCAACTTTATGGTTCTTAAATATATATTGTAATTCAATTTCATTCTCATAATGTCCTATCCATCTACATGACAACTTGATTTTACACTCAGTTGTTCATTATTTATGTAGATTTATGGTCTAACGTGTTCATGAGTGTAATTTTTGGGCTGGAATTTACTTGATGAATGGTTCTTGCTTTTCTGTCCATTCAGCTTGGCGAGGAGATATGGTTCACAGTTGGTGGTCAGCACATTCCATTTGGTGCATCACCACAAGTAAGGTTAATTATTCTTTTTGTTAAACTAGTTTATATGCTGGAAATTTATTCAATACTAACTATGAGGTGCATTTGTAATTATTAAATTTTGTTTCTCATCTCCCGTTGATATTTTATATTTATCATTATTAACATCATTTTTCTCATTCAGCTCCCTTCACTCACATTTTCATCTAGTTGGGCATGAAAACATGAAACAGATCTGAAACAATCCCTAATGTAGGCCCTGTTAGAAGCGACTAAATATGCTTCTCCTTTTGAGTTCATATACTTTATATATTTGTAAATAGTATATTTCCTGCAGATCAAATATATACATATATACACAAAAGAAAGATTGAATGCATGTTGCAGATTCCCCAGTGTGGTTAAATTACCTTTTAATTAACTTGAATTTTGGTGCTACAGTGATAATTTTGAATAATGCATTTTCTGGTATAATATATTGTATTCGTTTCACCTTAATTTCATATTTTGTAGGATATATGGACTGAATTAGGCCGGCCTTGTGGAATTCATCAAAAGCAGGTTAGTACATCATTTTGGACCTACATCCCATTTCATGAAAGTCCGAGACAGTACTATTTCACAATGTTTTGTTTCTGTTCATTCTTCAATTTTTTTTGGTTGTCTTCAAATGTCCCAACAACCTTGTGTACCTCAGAATTTCAGTCTCAAGAAAATAATAAATATTCCTTATTGCTTGTTAATCAATTGACAATGAGAAGGGTTAATGTATCTGTGCACTAACCTAACATACCTGTTAGAGTAAATGATGTAGTAAATATATCCATCCACATTGAAAGTTGTGTATCCTCCTCTACAACTATTATTTATAGAGGTGATCTTTTATGAGGAGGCCTTAAATATTTTTCTGAGTTAATTTTATTCGTATCTTTTTGTTTCAGGTGGATCAAATGGTCATTCACTCTGCTTCTGATCCTCGTCCACACACAACTCTTTGTGGTGATTACTTCTACAATTATTTTTCTCGTGGTCTAGACATCTTGTTTGATGGGCAGGTAGTTTTCCAGGGATTAAATTATCTTTAATTCTTTCAAGCACATTGACGTTAGCATTGACTTGTAGTGTTAGAAATTCTCATGATGCCTTGTTGATATTGCAGACTCATAAAATCAAGAAATTTGTGTTGCATACCAACTTTCCTGGGCATGCAGACTTTAATTCTTATATTAAATGCAATTTTGTCATCTATGACCCCAAAGGTGAGTTTTCTTTTCTTAAGATGTAGTTCTTATGCTAAAGTTGGAGATAGTTGTAGCAGTTGTTAACACACATTCCTAGCTCCAAGTGCAATATAGTAGCATGGCAGTGCCTCCAAAGAAAGAGGTTTTCGTATTGGACCACTTATGGGTGCACTTTTTACTGCCTTTATAGAGGGTTTTGGGGCATTAGCGGTAGCTTCTTAGTATCTCATTGCATTTTGCTATTTGAAGATACAATTCTCTTCCTTCTTTGAAAAAAATTACAAATTAGCATGCATATAGTTACACATTTTAGCATGGGTTATGCTTTTTAGGCAAAGTAGAATGGGTTGGGAGCAGCCACTGTAGTGGATCTTGCATTTACTTCTAATGAAAATCAACTCCTAATATCTCCTGGGTTGAGCTGTTGAGTTTTTCAAAATACAGCTTCGTTTTGTGGCTTTTCAGGCACACCTTACAAATCTATCAATCTTCCCCTGATGGCCATTTGATCCTATTGCAGATGCCATTGTTGTAATGAAAGAAACTCCATTAACTAAAGCTTCCATTCTCATCTGCTAGGGGGGCCTACACAATGTCTAGTGGCATTCATAGTGGTAAGGTGGATTACTCGAGAAGCTACGAAAACTGTCTTGCAAATGTATCTCTGAGCTCAGCTTCAGAGATGTCTCTCAATTACGTGAAATACAACGTCCACTTTGATAGCCACTTCGAGCTCCCAATCAATTCACGAGTTCCTAAATAAATACTACCAAATTTTTAAATTTGATACCATAAACATCTAAAAAATTCCCAGTTCCTTTCCATTTTTTCCCTGAAAAAATTCTGCCCGTGTGGATTATACTGTGTTTTTCATTTGTTCACCTGCCCTTTCATGGTGCACATGATTTTGAAGTTTAGAAGGGATATGAATATGAATGCACATGTACACGATTCCTTCTTGCTGGTAGATCATCTACAACATATCGTTGAAGTAGGGGTGCAAATAGATCAAACGTACCATTTACTATTTTTGTATTTGTTTTCTGTTTTTGAATATGAATATGAATACAAATTCAAATATGTTGGATATGAAAAATTAAAATCATATTTGAAAAATTCAGGTATGAATATTTTTTGAATATCAAATACAAAGATAAATGAATATGAGAAATTTAAATAAAGTATAAGGATACGAATATTCATCAAATAAAATCAGTAATGCTTAAAATGAATTATTGTTTTCAGTTTTTAAATATTTATATAATGAACACATGTTAGGATGTGATTATTTTATATTTTTTTTGGGAAAGATAAATTATGAACTAAATTATGATTGTATAATAAAAATTCATTTCAATATTTTAAATATAATATTAAAATAATTATTACCTTTAATTAAATATATTTATTTGATATAATTATATTTTTAAGTTTAATAATAACATGATATATATTTTTGATGTATCTTTTTTGACCTAAATTCATGTTTTGTACAATGGTGAAAGTTTTCTGACGATTAAAAGAGGTCAAGGGTTTAAATCCTATAAAGTAATTTTTTTTACAATTTATATAGAGTAAAAAATCTAGGTATCTGCATTAAAAAAATTAATAATATCTGTATCAATACTGGATGAAATATCTGTAATTTGAAAAATTCTATATTTGAATCAGAATTTGATACAAATATTCAAATATGTACTGCATTCGTAGGTACAAATTATACCAGATTTGCATTTGTTCCTGCACTTGGGGTGCCTGTGCTTGAGTTGTAGGAAGTTTAGTGCACTGCAAGTACGAGTGGAGACCCTGGAGTGTTGTGTTTGGTACTGAATGGTCTATGTTTTTGGTTTCAATAAATATGCCCATCAGCAAGGGAGGAGTGGACTGCACCACAGATGACTGGTGTGCTCCATTTCTCCTTTGCCTTTCCTTGCCTGAGATTGTGTTTCTACCATCATCGTTGTAGGCAGTTTCATTCATCTAGAACACCCAGGAGTAGCTGAGAGATCCACAGGAAGAGAATCATTTAAGAGAGAACAGAAATGGCAGTTTAGCTGAGAGTCAGAGAATCAGAAATGATCCATGAGGATTCCTGTACTTCCATGCCTTCGCATTCATTGAACTGGTCTTTAATACATAAATACACATGCCTAGCATGCACAGATATTAGTTACTACGTCTACTACATCATTACATAAGATAAATGAAATTTGCTTTTGATAATCTGATTCCCAACTCATGTGCTCTGCACACCTGCATTAACACTTTCTTCCTCAACTCTGTCAACTTGTTGCTGGTCTGGGCTGCAAGTTGTTTCTCCAGCTGTCACAACAATGACAGCCACCCTTGTATATCATCACCAAATCATGGCCCTTATGCAAATCACCACATGTTCTATGACAAGCAATTTGAGCAGGAGACCAATGGAATAATGGATGTCAAACCACCTTCTTTGGATCTCTATTCTGGTTTTATTTGGGAAGGAGACCCCCCCCCCCCATTCTTTGTGGTTTGCGTTTTGGGATGGCAACAAGGTTCATCTGGGTTTTTATTTGGGAAGTTGGTAGAAGAAATGAGTGGCACAAGTGTAATATTTTCTTGCAATATAAAAAAGTGTACATGGGTAAATAAGTCTTTTTGCATAAAAATCATCAGCATAGGGTAGGAGTGATGATCGAACAGCTCCCTCTTTTCTTCAGTGGCTACAATGATTTGCAACAATTACTGTAGATTGCTCCAGCTTAGAGTAGTGTCATATGTTAAAAGAAACCAGTTCAATGGGAGAGCTAGTACTATGGGGAGCTTTGGTTTCTATAACCAAATGCAACATTTGTGATTCCATTGTAAGTTTTTTATCATGGACTTGAATTTGTCAAATTTATAGAATTATAGAGGTCATTTCACTGTTCTATCTGTAATACACACTTTACTTGGGAGGAGGTGAGATTTTCAAGGAAAATGGTGGAAAAACTTTATTATGATTTAGAATATTGAAATAAGTAATTGTGCAGTGAAACTGACTCGCTATATTGTGTATTCAGTGGAAGAACCACAGGGGAGTAGTGCTCCCAAAAATTGCATCACACCTAACACCAAGTGGGAGCAAGTGAAGGTATATTTTTCCATTTGATTTTTTCATATCGATAGGCTATTATTGTTCTAATAAATAGATGAATATATACTTATATTCAATACTATTATTCAAAACTTCTCGAAATTAATACCTCTTGATCTCACCAACTGTAATTGATCAGGAAACTATTCTTCTTGCTCTTCTGCTTTTCTTGTAATGCAATAAGCAAATAACAGATCTGAACCAATGAAGAGTGGGAAGTAGGTCCTTAAAAACTAAAGATATAGATCGGGATTTTTATTTGGTTTATCTAATAACACTTCCTTATTTTTTGTCCTTCAAACCAGTTAAAAAGGTATTTTATTGGTAGCAGAATTATATTATAGATAACAGAAAATGGTACACAGTTTATGCAGCCTATCAGTATGAAGTATGATTAGTTGAGAAAACAGAAAAAAAGAAACACAATAAAGAACATGGGTTCCAGGGCGAAACCATGCATAAGGACAAAGAGAAAATCAGGTCTTCAACACCAGCTACAAATGCATGATTGACTTGGACTCCACATTTCTTGACAATCGGTAAAATGTTTTTCTTTGGAAAAAAGTCAAAAAAAAATGCTACTAGTTGCTAATATCTTTCTACCATTTAGGAAAGGTTTTTTTTCTTGCATGTCTTTAAAAATTTAAAATTATTTGTATGCCACTTTTTTTACTTACACGTGTTTGGAAAAATGATTTTTGAGTGACATGTAAGAAATAAAAGTGGCATACATGTAATTTGATACTTTGTTTGTGACATGAAAGCAAATATTTAATTGGTATTCTTGCTAAAATACCATAAATTTTGTTCATTTCATCAACTGCTCCAAATGGTTGTGTACTAAGGAAGATCTTGATGCTTCTTATGGCCTGCTGCTGAAGGAAGCGGTATCCAACTTCCAGAGTAAATATATAATCACTTTGCTTGCAAGGAATGCTTCTGTAATATATTTATCTGGATGTTCATGTATTACTGTTTGTGATTCTTTTGAATTATTTTTGGCAAGATGTGGATTCATGCGACTTGCAGATTTATTTGACTTCTTGTTTACTGCTGCTTTCAAATATGTCCATCTTAGACAAATGCATAAACACTTACACTCGCATTGCTTTCTGTAATAATTCCTTTTTCTGTGTAGGACATTCTTGGTGATTGTGGCCGTGCTGCAATTCAAACACAGGGTTCTACAAACAATCCCTTTGGATCAACATTTGTTTACGGATACCAAAATGTAGCATTTGAGGTAGTGTATATAATACGATTACAACTTACAGAGCAAGATTTCTATTTCCATTATTTCATTTGGGAAATTTCGCATTTCATTGGATTATATCTCATGGTTGTGTTGGACAAACCTCCTCAGGTTATGAAAAATGGATATATAGCAACTGTCACTCTCTTTCAGTCGTAACATGATCTTTCCTGGTATATTTTTGTCTTCCTTTGGCTAGCACATCCATTGTCCATAGCCTTTTATCCAAAATCTTTACTGATATTTTGTCTTCTTTTGGGTATATCATGTCCATGCCTTTTTATCCGTTCTTCTTTGAATATGCTTCCTTCATGTACCTTCTAAATAAAATGAATACTTTATTTTTGTGTTCAGAAATGGTTTTTAGTTGTTTGTTCTGGTCGTTTATTTTTTCTGTGTTGAACATAGATTAAGCAAAATGGGCAGTAGTATTAATTTACTATATCATAAAATACTGATGACTAACCAGAGGATAAAAACGGAAATTTTAGATAATTGTGTCCACAAATAGTAAAAGGTAAACAAACATGAAGAGGCAGAGGTTGCTTGTTTAGATTCTTAGTAATGTTTATCTAAATATGGCACATGAAATAAACTAATATTTCAGAGTCTAAAGGATTTAGATTGAGCATGATCTAAAACTATCGGTTCAACAAAAATAGAAATAAGGATGAAAACAACTACTTAGATGATTATAAGATTCGTAAAAGTAAAACTTTTAAATGCTAGATCTATAATAAGTAGTAATGACAAAATCATAATGGTTGTTATTCATAGGATTAAAATAGGATGATACCCTTAGAATTAAAAGGAAATTCTATAAAACTGTTGTTTGCTCAATTATACTTTATAATTCAAAATGCTAAGTTGCAAATTATGATATGAAAGTTAAGGTTGCTAAAATGTGTATGCTTAGATTACTGTTAATACATAGTGAATAAGCTTTAAAGTGATTTTATTAGAAATAGGGTTGTTGTGTTTATTAAAAATAAGATAATAGAAAATTGGCTTAGGTGGTTTAGTTATATATCTTTAAGAGACTTAGGAGTTCATTAGTTAGGAGAGGTGATTTAATTAATGTAGAACAAATTATCAGAAGTAGAAGTCGACTTAAAACAATTTGGTTTTGTTGGAAAATATTTAAGTTTATGTAATTTAGTGGAAAACTCTATAGATAGAAATATTTGGAAAAAAATTCATATGGTGGATTTCATATAATGGGATTATGGTTTGGATTGTTCCCGTTGTTTGTCATTAGTAGGAAAAGTATGCCTAAATGTATCTTGTGGTTTTGTTTGATCTTCTGTAGATGTGAGTATTGTAGGTTGCTGTTCTTTTATGTAACCTTTTTTTCTTGTTAATCTATTTTCGATGCCTCCGTGATTCCCATAGGAGCTTGATTCGCCTGAAATGCTGCAGTTGTTGATTGACATTGAACTGAAGAAATGTACAGATGAATTGTGCAAAGGAAAAAGTTTATCGTTATTCATTTATTTAGTGTTTAACATAGTATAATGTGTACAGTTCCCTTCAGCATCACTTGTAATTTGCCTTGTTTTAGAAAATTCTACTTGCATGTAAAGTTTCATGATGCGTATATGTAGACCTCCCATAATCCTTTGTTTTGCTTAAACGTGTTAATTGTCCTGTTGTCAACCTTGATCAAAGTTGTGTTAGAAATACCAAGTTTTAGCTTATTTTAAAAGTTAGCTTATTGAATTAAGTTGTTTGAAAATATTATATTGAATAAGTAGTAAAATGAATGGTTAAGCTGCTAATTAATTTTTCTACAAGTTGGATAAACACTTGTGTTTAGAATCACTTGAATTACCACTTGAATAAGATAATGTTGAAAAGTATTTCCAATCACTATCTAATATCAAAAGCTCAGTCTTATGTTATTAAAAATAATTAACATTTATTATAAAAATACCATTATCTGATATCTTCTCATCACTTCTCACAGCAAATCCTTTTATGTGATACATTCTCATCTATTCAATTTTCATAATCTGAAAAAGAAACGCATTTTGATGTGGTAGATTTTGTGAAAGTCAGTGAGATTGTGTTGTCTTTATCTGAAAGCATCCATGATTTCAATAATTGAGTTTTCATTTGATTATTGTATAAATTATGAGTTTTTTTATATGATCTATTTGAGTTTAATATCATTTAAACGTTATTTTTAGATGTAAATTATACCTTAAAATGGTAATAATAAAGAGAATCTCCTAAAATATGTATGATGTTAATTATATATAATATGCATGTCTTATGAGTATCTTTTAAAGTAAAGAATTTCATTAGCTGGAACTTAGAAGAATGCATTTTAACGTTGGAACAGGTCAATCAAGAATTTTTTACATCATAATGCATATCAACTCAAGTGGTTAAGGTTTTGTTTGACAAAACTTAGATATTAGGTGAGTTAAGAGTTTATGGTTTTTTTTTTAAGGTTAACGTGATTTTTGAAATAAAAAATCTCTTTTATCTTTTTTTGACTGTTACGGTAAATAAAATATTTTTATTAAAATATATATTCTGTATAATAATTTTTTTTACAAAGTTTATTTCTAAGTTGATTAAGACTGTATAAATTAATCTCTTATTAATTTAAATGTTAATGATTGAATTGGTTAGAGCCACGTGGATTCACATTCTAAGGTTTAAATTTTGGCGTTCACATCTTGCTACCAAATTTTTTTAAAAAAATGCATGAACCCATTGGAATCTGCAAACCATGTGATTTTGCATTTTTATTTAATATAATTCTACTTTACAAAAATATTCCACATTTCCAAAGATGATAGATTTTTATAATTTTTTATATTGATTATTTGGTTTTTCACTTGAATATAAGCTTTTCCTCTTATTCATCTTCACACATCTTGCGTCTCCGAAATTGAAATGATTTAGCTGATATAAGACAACCGTGATTATAATTTCATTAAAATTCAAATATCAATAAAGGTAAAAGTCATTACATTAGGAAAAACAATTAAGAATAAATTAATTTAAGAATTTTACTCAAGAACTCCACCGTCTAACTTCCTCAACCAGAGATATCTCTTTTTTGTTAATAAATTTGAAAAAAATCGTATGTTTTTTAAAAATATTAGATCATAAAATTAATACCTTTTAAGTGCGGACAACGATTACAAAGGAGAAACATAAGATAATTTGAAATAACCAAAAAAGTAACAAAAAATAACGTACATAAAGCACCGCAAAACGAAAGAAATTATTCAACATCGTCTGTTGAATCGGCCCGCAGATATGTTGATATTTACAATAAAATTTTTACAAATATCGATATTCAATAGATAATGTCAAATCTTAATCATTTTTTCTTTTTGCATTTGAACTTCATGTTATATATATATATATACACACACACGTGTGTGGGTGTAAAAATGAATTATGATAAATATTACACGAGACTTTATTTATTTTTTAATAATTGATAATTTTAAATTATTGAAGTAATAACCTGGTAATTATAAAAAAAAACTTTAAATTTTTTTTTAATTTAAAAAATACTATTCAAACTTTTTATTTCTAACTTTAATCTTCGTAAAAAAATTGATAATTTTAATTTTCTGCGAGGAGCGAATGGCAAAACGTGGTTACGTGGTGGAGCACGATGGTTTGATAATCTGGACTACGCGGTTGGGTGGGAGGGCCCGGATCCAGGTGGACCCACGGTGTCCATCCGCCTGCCTTGCCCCAGCCCCGAGATCGGCAAGCGCCGGAACCCGTACGCCCCTCCCGGGAAGCTGTGCGACGATGGAAGGCAGCAGCGGAGGTGAATCTCCAAGGCGGACACCCAAGCCTGCGGCGACGGTCGAGGGGAACAAGGGGAAGTCCTGCAAGGGGTGCCTCTACTTCTCCTCCACACGCAAAGCCAGTGACAGGAGGCCCGTCTGCTTCGGCTTGTCCAGAAGCCTCAAACAAGGTTCACTCCCTCCCTTGGCTTCCCTTTTTCCCGTCCCGATTCTCCGTATGCACCTGTTTGTTGGATTTTTGGGTTTTACCGCTTCCTTGCAAGTTAATCTGGGCGAAAAAGTGTGGTCTTTAGCTCCGCGTACGTACGCTTGTTATGCCTTTCGATCTTTATTCGGTTTATTCGATGTTTCCAACGGGAGAAGGCTTAGAAGCTGTGTGTCGCTGAAATCCCCCGAATAGGCGTTTTTCAGATGATCTCGTCAGTCGTATCGATGTCTTTAAACCCGCGTTTCATCTGACGCCATACATAAATTTGGTCCAGGTATATTCAGGCTTTAGCTTGTAGAGATGCGCAACTTTTTCCTTTCTCCGCCATGAAGGTGTCAGTGAAGCTCTAGGAATTGTTTGCCTTTGGGTTTCCCCTAGACGAGTTTGTTCCTGCAAAAACAATGTTAGTAGATATTAATGCTTCTCATTATATTACTGTTATCATACTTCCATGTACATGTGTAATCACCATTAATAAATGTGAACAGCTCTTTTTCCATTTCTAACATGGTATCGAGAGCAGATCAATCCTAATATCCTTTTGTGTTGCCACGGTTTCCCTCCATTGCATCCAGCTAGATGTGCAGCTGACACCACCGGATACAGCCAAACTTACCGGTTCTCCTGTCCTCTCTTGTCTCTTTGGCTGTCGACAATGACTGTATATAGCCGTTGCAGACCCATCCATAGAGTTTGCTCTTAGGGTTCTGACAACACCCCTTCCTCTTGCCACATAATGGGGCGTGTTTTAGGTTGCCTGTGACCTTAGAGGCTAAAAACCGTGTTGGACCCATGTTTTAGCCTTCATGGTACCTGCTACAAGTCTAGTCTTCTTGTCTTTGTGGTTGTCATGCTGTGTCTACATCAAATGACCTCCTGTACTACTACTCCACCACTGAATCCTACAATGAATCTAAAGTACTTTCTCTCACCGGTTTACCAATTTCTAAGTCAATGGAAAATATCACCATGGTGGGGTAAGACTTTTAGTACGTTTATGAGAGTGTATCGACAACTTCATCAACTAAATGGTGATTCACCAACATTGGAAGACCAAACATACGGGTTCATCATTGATTGTGGCATCATCACTTGGTCAGTGAACAATACGGAAGGCATTGCATTAGTTATCATGTTTCTTGTCAAGAAGATTTAAGATACTCCAAAAGGAAACATATGGAGACAAGAAGAATGTATCTCATTTGTTCAAGTTTTTGGGAGTGTGCTAATAACTTCACCATCTAATAGTTTCTATGAGTTGAGAAGAAATTCATTGATATTGTGTTTCTAGGAGCGTATTGACAACTTTACCATTTGACTAATGATTCTCCAACATTGGAAGACAAAACATATGCTGACTGCTTTATCATCAATTGTGGCACTGTCACTTAGTTGGTGTATGGATGCCATGTTTCTTGTTAAGAATATTTAATATAATCTGAAGGAAACATATGGAGAAGAAAGGAACATATCCATGTGTCTGAGCTATATGAGTCATCTCTTTCATGACATTTTCATATGACTTATCCATCTCTTATCAAACTTAATCAAGTGTTTATGTGGATGTCAATTGTGAGTCTTGTAAACTAAGTAATCATCACCTTGTTATCTCTCGTCATCCTTATAATTTTGTGAGTGTGAGTCCATTCAAGCTAATACAAGTGGATATCTGAGACCTTGCTCATGTGCTATTTGCATCTGGATTTTGTGAACATATTGTACTTGTTGATTACTATTTTAGAGTTTCATGAGTGTATTTACTTAAATACCTTTGTGTGCCTCTATTTGTCAGTCAACATACTTTCCAAGGTTTTTAGATAGAATGCAGAAACCAATTTTGAGTTGGAGAAGTCACTTTCATCAAAAGGGGGGCTACTTGGGAAGACCCCTTGGTGTATACTTGTGTCTCAAGCGGGCTCTTCAAGTTAGATGCGTAAGCACCAAGGCTTGAATTGGTCACGCCTTGGCAGCTTGCCTCACCTTGTCTTGAACTAGTACATCTTTTGTTGGATTTGTTTATTGAAATATACATTTTTTAAATTTTAAATGTTTTTCATTGCAAAAGACGTAAGTATAAATTTTTTGATGAAGTACACATAATTATGCATATTAATGAAATATACATGGTAGTGTTAGTACACTTCTTATTTTGATGTTATCTTAGGCTTATTTATGTATTTGAATGTTATAAGAAATAATAGAGCTAAAAATATACAGAATTATTATTAAATATTTATAAATATATATAATATAAGCATACAAATAAAAAATAATATTTGCATGAAGGAACCTAGGCACTCAAGTGCCTAGGCATCCTGGGCACTTTAAAAAGTATGGTCTCAAGATGTGAGGTTTGGTATTGAATCAAATTTCATGTTGCTCACCCTAAACAAATAGGATGCATGGGCCATTGGTCGCACATAAACCATGACATTGCATGACAAAATCACTATCCTGACATAAAGATGTACACTCTCTCGTGAAATGTAGTTTACTAAAAACCTAAAGGAAATGTAAGGTTGCATCTCTTCTTTGATTAAGGTGTCGAGCTGAAAATATGCATCTATTTTCCCAACAAGCACAAGATGGGGAAGAAGTTGACTCCTGATTGTGCAGTTGTTTGTGCAAGTTCTCACAAATTAACTTATCCTAGTGAAGTGTTCGTGATGTTTCATGTGGCTTTGGGCAACCTTGTTTATCACATTTTCTGCATACATTTCCTCTATATATGAAGATCTTTAAATATATGAATAATTTTTTCAGGGAACCCTGCAGTCAGCAAACACTACCTACTAATTCATACTTTTCTCATCACTTATCATTGATAGGCAATAGTTGGAATATATATTGAACTTGATGCTTGTTAGTTGATGATTGCAAGATTGTTGTAAACTTTTCAAAATATCATATCTTAAAATGGTAAAAGGTCCCTTAGGCTAAGTTTATAGTTATGATTATAAAAAATATGAATTGTTTAACATTTTACTTTATAAAGATTTTTTAATTTTATATATCTTCAGACACAATCTATTTTTGCATTTATTGTTCTTACTTCTGTAGCATTCTGGAACAGTACCTGGATACATGGTTGGAGAGTCTGAGCTGGAAGCATCAAAGGAGGGCCGTAAACTATCAGACTTCAAGTATGTCTGTGTTGGCTATTCATTGTTTGCAGACAATAAGGACAATCCAACTGGGAAGCAAGAGAAACCAGTAGAATTGCCTTTTTGTGTTGGAATTGAGGTGATATACTTCATTTCTAGCTTTTATTTTGGTAAAGTTTCATTATAGTAGTGAGTGGCAGGTGTGATAGGTCTCATTATCTATCTTTGTCTATGAGACGGTAATTTGATATTTAACACTGGTCATTAGAGTTGGTATTTGTCAAATCGTGAGATAACAAATCTTAGAGAGCTTTTTTTGAGCGATAAGAAAAGCTTAAGTGGTCTCACTGGGACAAGATTTTGGGTTTATGATGATGAATTGATGATCAGGTGAATGGGTCATGTTTGCCTTTATGATCACTAGTATCTTATGAATAGGAGCAATTAAATAGTTTTTGTGCAACTTAGGAGAGGTAGCATGCCAATCTGGATTGGCGATCATATGAAGTTATGAACTAATGCTTATTTTACACTTCAAAGACTATCAGTTGCAGGGTAAATAACTAATTAGTAATCCAAGTTTGGTCATGAATGCCAACATACTACCAGGATGATCAAACCATGCCAATTCATCTTCTAATCTAAGTTGTTTACAATTGCACATTCTCGATAATTATTTGTCAAATTATTTATTATTCACATCAACATAAACAAATTAGTATTATGGGTTTTTTTTTGAAACACAAGGATGAGCTCATTGATATAAAGTAAGAAATCAAATATTGCAACTAAGACTACGAAGCCCTCACTCAATTATAAAGTTAAGGCTTCATTTGGTTCAGATTTATGATGACCAAGATTGTGGATAATTAGGGTAATCGGGAAGATAAATTTTTTGATAATGGCTATAATCCTATTTGTTTTTGATTTATGAAATTTGTGTTTATATGTTATTTAAGGTCAAATGATTCCATAATTGACAATGAATCCCATAATCAGCCCTTGTGCTGATTATCAGATTTATAAAAAACATTTTTATTTTCACTGTTGAAAGTTATTGATAATTTTGTCATAATCTGTTATGTTACAGTCATTTGTTCAAAATTTGTCATAACCTTGTAATCTGACAATGATAAATCTGAACCAATCAATCACTAAATATCTCTGATAGATCTGATGTAGATTCTAAAAAATGATTCTATTTCTGCTTGTTCCATACGGATTAGGGTGGCATTTACTTGCAGATAAATGTGCTGGTCTTTGCTCCATTGCTGCCCAAAAAAAAAAAGGAATTCTAGCTGTAAATGGGAAAATCAAGAATAGGTTGTTAAGTCTCTCTTCTGAACTGCCATAAAAGATCACATTTTATATCTCTATTTCCAACCCATTAACTTTTGTATGATTTAGTGAGCATCCTCCCTTTGCAAACCAGCCAAGTGAACAATCTGACCATTATTGATGGAGACCTCACCCTCTACATCAATTTATAATGGCTCCATGTACCAGAACTTACATGCAAGGCACTATGGCAACTGCTCACAGAGAAGCATTTGGAACCATCCTTCAACCATGTGACTTTGTCCTCTTCTCCCAAGCAAGGACATAAAGTTTCCACCTTTTGAAGTAGGAGTGCAGCACTTAACTCCCGATCTTTGAGATTGTGTCTAAACTGGAAATTACATGACCATTGATCAGCCTCAGAAATCTCTATCGATGCAACCATTCCTTCTTTAATCTTGACAAAACATTCAAATCTCTAAATTTCTCTCTCTGAAGTGTTATTCACTTGTCCATTTGTCTTTCCAGAAGGAAATTCCAATTTCTTATTGAAGGATGATTGATCTGGAATCATCATAGACCTCGCTTCTGAAGACTTTTCTAAAAAAAGTGTGATCATCAAGTGATTGCATAGGGTTGATATGTGCAGTCCTGACTTTTGCTTTTATACTTTTTAACCACATCAAGTTTGGATCATTCTCCATTTTCCACACCCATTTAGTCAAGAGAGTTTTATTAAAATCTCACATTTTGATTACCAACACTCCATTTTTGAAAATTTGATCTCACCTATGGCTTGTGTAGGTTCCCATTTTTCTTTATTTTATGTGTTCTTTGATTCTCAACAAAATTGAAAGTTTGACAAATGTCTTCCCAACTGGATGCATGCCTCTGGTATTCCATTAAAATTTCATTTTTCTAAGGTAGAAACTAAACCATTTGGTCGCCAAAAACTCAACACATGTAATACCAGAAGGCTTGCTGGTACACTTGGTAAAAAAAACTGAGATACCTTGTTTCCAACTATTCAGCTTCCTGTCAAAGTTGTCCCAGAGGAAAATGACCAACACTCCACTGCCTGTGTCAAAGCCCTAGCAATGCAAGCATTGGTTTGGTTCCCACAGGATCACAATGTCTTGCTCTATTTCTCACTCTCGTGTTTTGACCTAGAAGTCAAGTTCCTTTACTATCAGAAAGGGGTGGTGATAAATCGACTTGTGATAAGTTTGTTAGTATAAGCTGTGTGGTATTAGGGCCTCATTTGTTTCAGCACCAAAGGAGAGTGCTCCAACTCTACTCAAAGCTCCTATGCATCATTATTACCGCACAAGCCTTCATACACAAGCCCTCATCGCACAACTTACTGTAGAGTTCAACTCCATTTGTGTTACTACTCTCAGTGCCACACTCTTCGCAGTTTTCGAAGCTTGAAGCTATTGAAACAAATAATACTTATGTGTGGCACCATGCCAACTTGACGAAAAAGTGGGATGATGGAAATAATGCATAACTCTTTGGGCACTTTGTTGGCAAGCTTGTGCATAAGATGGGCTATCTAGATAAACTTAGTAGATAAATGCTCTTAGGTTCTGTCCTTCACTCATTTGGATCGGTTATATTTGGGCCCACACTTCCTGATAACAGGAGCATGGAGAACTGTGGGATGGTAACATAGTTGGGGGTTCTGACTCCTGCTACTTGGGTGCAATTCTCTTTCTAAGTAAAGATCATTTGAAGATATAATTATGAAATTTACCTGGCATATTGTAGGTGTTACTCAGGATATCTTTTCTTCTTTGCCAAATTACTATTCCTCTGCAAATGTTTTACCCTTCACAGCTTATCACATGGTGGTAAAGCTGGAATCAGATGCTGATTACTTTAATTTTACTTTTTTCTTTATGGAGTGATATTCTTGAAGCACAAATGAAGAATTTACTCAGTATAAATATTTTTTTCTGTTATGCTAATGTACTACAATTTGTTTATCTTTAAATGCTTACTGCATGGTCATCAACCTTTTTTTTAAACCTGTGACCACCCAAAGTATTACTCTTTTTTTGTTCATGTAGTTCCATTCTAATATAGGGAAAGCCTATTTGGGAATTAACAACTATACAAGCATATATGTTTGCACCTTTTTGAAATTAACAATGGCAATATGTGAGTTCCACTAGGTAGTGGGATTGACAACAGAAATCTCTTTTTTCCCAAATCAAGAAAATATATGTATGCATTTCCTTGAAATTGAAGTTTACTTTCTCCTTAGACATGATAAGAAGATTTTATTTGCAGCTTCTGGTAGATAAACAGGGTGCAAAGCATACCAACGATACTCCCGCTCATGCTCACAGTAAAGAAGGTATAAACAGATAGTAGCATGCTGAATGATGAAACTACCGTGTGTTTCTTCGGAAGTTTATCTAACTTGGTTTCTCTCTGCATTAAACATGGATTTATTGAGAAAGTTCACAAGTCATGCATGTTGATTCACTTGTTTATTTGACAAATGACAGAAACTTTTAGTTAGATATCCCCAGTTGAAAGAATTATCCAAGCGATATTATACAAAGTGATAGCTATATTTTCTTTCATGAATGTTATTTTTTTTGATATCTCTATTTAAAGAAAAATTTTAATTTTTCTTCCCCTTTTGAATGATATATTTTCTATTACCCTGGCAAGTGTTTTTGGCTTCTTTCCTCTTCAAGCAGCTGTCTGTAGGCACACCTGCACGCTAGCAATTATTGTCTGTTCATATCGAAGCAATCATTAAAAAAAGACCTTGTTCTCCTCGGCGGAGAACTTTCAGACAAAACACATTCAACTAAAATGTTTGTTTGACAAACAGAAAGGTAATCATAGTAAAATAAAAGTGCTTTACCATGAGACCATCAAACACAAAACATGAAGCTCAAAACAGAGTTCAAAACAAAGATTAAATTTCATTACAACACAGCAAGAGTATCAGGATTGCAAAGCAAGCAAGTTCAGTTGACAACATTTTCATTTAAGTGCATGCTTGGCCGCTTACCGAATAAGCTATGTTTCATTATGATCTGCATTATTAATTGCTGCTGCTTGGTTGCCAATGTTTGATGCATCGACGATGAATTCGTTTGTAGGTTGGCTCGTCAACTTTCTATTATTTGACACTATTTTTTGGACAAGAACTTAACCTTTACTCAGTTGTAAAATTTTTCTTGCAAAATTAAAATCCGTATTCCTGTAGATATCCACACTCAACCTGGAGGATTTAGACCACCAAACTCTTCCGGACAAGAATTTCTTAACAGGTTTGTCCACCCTCTGTCTCTCTCTCTCTCTCTCTCTCTCTCTCTCTCTCTCTCTCTCTCTCTCTCTCTCTCTCATAGGAAACTACAAGATAATGAAAAAAATGTATTGGGTTGCATGCAGGTTTACCAGGAATGCTGGCCTTGTAGCGTCTGGAGTTTCTAGGAACCTGCATAAAGTTGGTAACTATGTCAAAGACAACATTGATGACATACTATATCCTTATCGCGGGCGACCGAAGTAGTGGATGTGGACTTATGTACAAGCATTTATGAACATCATTTGGAGGGCTTGCAGTGATGTTTATCAGCCACTTTTCTTCTGATGTACTTGAATAATGAGATATCCAACAACAGTGCATTACATTCACCATTGAAAGGATGCCAAATGCTGAATCTCTTCCTAGACGAAGATGTGCATATGTGGTGCGTCCTCTCTCGTCACTCATGTCATCAAAATATCATTTTGTCTATTTCCATTCAATGCATTGGCACCATACTGTAAACGATGGTCATGCACTGCGGTTCAGAAGGGAAAAGGAAGAATACTACAGACTTGGAACTTGTTGCATAAAAGATTGCCGTTCTTTTGTATGGTTTTCTTCTATAAGTGGCAGACAAGCATTTATGTTGTCATATTAGGTTTTCAATCTTTTATACTTGTATTGATCCGCACCAGTTTGCACGCTCTAGACCTTATTGAAAGTCCTTTGTGCATTCACTTTTTGTTAAATCTCCTTTGCATATGTTTTTTATTTAACCATAGTTGTTGTCAATATAAAAAAAAGTTCAATCATGTATCCAACAAGTCTAAAATTTTATTTGACAAAATTGATAGATTAGTTAAATTTTAAATTCATATTCATTTTATGTTGACATGATTTTTGAGGTAAGAAAAACTTTTTTTATTTTCCTTTTCGAAAGTTATAGTAAAAATCTTTAATTTTATTACATTATTTATTATAATATATATTTTGTACAATAAATTTTTTTACAAATTTTAATTTTCTCGTCTGCATATGTTGAAAGTCTAAAAAATTGTTGTTTCACTTTCGCGTAAGGTTGATTTGCGGCATCTACTGAGAGGATTTGTCATTAAGAAATATAGAAAATGTTGAAAAAGTTTTTATTTTTACTTTTGTAACTTGTTACAACTTAATAAAACTAACCGAAAATTAAGGTTTGTTTCAACTGAAAAATTGATTGTTAATATGGTTTGAAAGCAGTTGTCGAAGGCAGTTTAACCATCGTTAAAAGTCGATGGTTGAATTGTTGAGTTTAAAAAAAATCATAAACCATGCTTAAGGTTTAAACGTTTTTATTTAAATTAAATTTAATATTTGAACCATCAATTCTTTTCACGGAATGAATACTATGATTTAATTATTAAATTCACCAAAAAAATAAAAAATGCTTAACATTCTTGTACAATAATTAGATTAGGATTCTCGTGTACAGGAGCTGTCAACAATAATTATTAGATCTACTTTTAAAAAATCTTCCATCCAAAACGTACTTTACCAATTATAAACTCTGGCAATGGATTTGAGAATTTAAGTAATAGATATTTTAAATTATTAGTTTTAAAAATTGCTTTGAGAAATAAACGAAAAATTATAAAGTAATGTGTATATTTAATTCAATGATTATATATAATGATGTTAATATTTGTATTTTTCGAATTAATAGAAAATGATAAAAAATATAAAAAATTTAACTATTATTTTTTATTATTTTATATAATTTTATATTAATTTTAAAAACACAAATACCGTGTAAACTGCTCAGCTCTTTAACTCTGTGTTAGGTATAATTTTGAAGACTCCGATCGATCCTATTTCATACTTTTATTTTCCATTTAAAAAATAAAATATTCTCTTATTCCCTTTTCTCGGGACAAGCACCTCCTACGTTGCGCTCTGCAATAGCCGGAGGAAGCTTCACCATTTCTACGGAAACCCCCACTCCCCCCAACTGCGTCTCGAAACCGCATCCTCCGATATGGAGACCTAAGGAACAACCCCACGCAGAGCTCTGCATTCGTCCGACTCTCTTCCTTCATCTTCTCCGTGGAATGGCAGCCGCCGCCTGTAGGAGAGGCGGATCGTTGCTGGGGATGATGAACAAGAGAGTGGCGGTCGCCGCGGCTGCTGCTGCTTCTTCTTATTCTGCTTCTTTGTCTTCGGGGGGTGTTTCTTTGAGCTATGGAGTTGCGTTGGGGACGGGCGCGTCAGCTGGTGGCTTGGGGTTCAGTCATTGCCGTTGGAGGGATTTCAGGCATGTTTCTCACCTCGTCAAGGGAGAGAGTGCTAAGAGGGCGTTTCTCGTCGATACCTTGGCTCTAGTAGGTTTTAAAATTTTGATTGGATTTTTCCCTGCACGAGGTCTTTGTTTCCTGATTTGAATGGGGATTTTTTTTTAACTTTTGTACAGGTGAGAAGGTTGGAAGCGCAGGGGATTCAGTCGAAGCACGCGGAGGCCATCACCTCCGCCATCATTGAGGTTCTGAATGACAGCTTGGAGAATGTGGCACAATCCTTTGTGTCTCAGGGAGAGATGCAGAAGGTGCGGCTTTTGCTTATCGGCATATTGTAGCTTTTTTCCACCATATTATCCGTGTATCCAGTACCGGGACGAAATTGGTAGTTTTGGTAGCGATACACTATTTTTAATGCTTATTATTTTTTCACTATAATTTTGAAATTAACTCGATCAAATGAGAATCAGCGTAATGCATTAGTATCCAATACAATTTAGGTTGGTGTAAAACTTGGAGAATTCTCATACTAGAGAATCTGATAAACTGGTTGTAATGATGATTAACTGTGAAGCACATAAACTCTTATAAAGCTCAGAATGTGAAGTTGCAATATTTAAAAAAACTCCACTGGATTGTAACTCTTCTTATAAAAGGGTTTCAAATAATTTTAAATGTGTGTTCCTTCCTTGGAACCTTGTTTCCTGTGTTTTTGTTTTCTAGTTATGCCTAGGTTTGTGTAGGTAACCTCATTCCCATTTTTAGTGATATATATCTTGTCATGGTTTAAAAAAACTGCTACATGTAATTCATATGCATGGAGAGTAGGTATTAGGACACAAATTGTTGGAATGTGTTCCCTAAGGTCTGAACTATCCTATCAGGGGGTGTGCTCGCTTTTGGTTGGGATGGGTATGGGTCAAGGATATTGTTTCATTCTATTTCCCACATGGTTGCCTTGGATTGCATTAGTTCCTATGTGAGCTTTCTATCAATTTATTGAAGACTGACTTTCTCCTTTCTTATGCTAGTGGTTTATAAAATTTGTTCAATATCATGCCTCTCTTTTTGCTCTTTATGTATTTTAATTGATATTAGTTATTTGGTAATTACTATTGTTACTTTGATAATTGGATTTTCATTTTTCGTATTTGTATTATTTGTCTGTTCATTTTTGCTTAGATGGATCAGTGGTAATAATAAAAAGGATAAGTTAAAAAATGCCTTTATTAAGAATAAAGTATGAGTTACACTAATTGAAGATAAGATAAGATAAGAGAAAATTAGCTTATGTGCTCTGGTCATATCTTTAAGAGACCAAAGAATATACCAGTTAGGAGAGAAGAATTAATTAGTACAAAAAAACTATAAGAAGTATAGGAAGACTTAAAACTATTTAGTTAATAATTGTTAGAAATATTTAAATTTATGTAATTTAAAAGAAGATTTGACCATAGATATAAGTACATGAAAAAAAAAAAAGAATTCATGTAGCTGACCTCATGTGGTAAGATTATGATTTGGATTGTTGTTGTTTGGCCCCTAATTTTGATTGGGCCACTAGGCCCACCACCTGCCTTAAATCTTTGACAAGGTGAGTTTAGCAGTGCCTCTCATGAGTCTCACCTCAATAGCTTTTCCATTTGTGCCATATAGCCTGTTTACTTATTCGAGGAACCTATATTGTAAAGACACATACATATTTAACTAATTTATTACAGAACACCTTTTCTTTCTTAGCTTCTTCTCTCCCTTAAATAATTTAAATAAATAAATGGATAAATTTATTATTGTGTCATACTTATGATTTTCTTGTGTGCTATTTTGCAATTTCAACACCTGTAGCCTATTATTGATTCCATGATTCTTTTTTTATAACTTCTTTCTGTTTAAGTAAACAAAAACTTGAAATAGTTTTCAGTGCCTAATCAATTAATTTTCTAGTCATTTTGCATATCCTTTATATTTTGGATTTCTTTATTAAACTTTCTGTAATTTATGTTTATGATATAAATCCTGTGGATAGACATGCTACTTTCCTGTATGTATTATTAATTTATCATTGTAACCATCAATCAAGCAAATGCCCATCGTACTTATCATAGGATAGCAAGATGGGTTTTTCCTGTTAATATTACATTTAATTATGAAATAAAAATGAGATTGCGGCATGCATTTTTATAATGTTAAGGCTGTTGAACCAATCAGGGCAATGTTTCTTTTCTTAAGTTTGCTGCTATGATGTGTAATGAAATGAGAAAGTTTATTAATCAAGATCGGATATGGTAGCATGGGAGGCTGATGTTGAGGATTGGTGAGCATCCATTTTCTTTTTTCTTTTTTTCTTTTTTTTTGAGCATCCATTTAAAGGAACTTATTATAGTCAGTCGAAGAGATGGCCACTACTTATGCTGGTTGATCAAAGGAGTAAGCAAGTTGAGCTAAGGGTGGTCTGCCATACTTGTCTTAACACTTGTTAGAAGTGTGATTGGTTTATCCACAGTGATTACATCTTAGTCTTGCCTTATCTCAAATAAGTGGATCCATTGTCATTTCCATTCAATTAAATATATATTTTGAATGTGTTCCTTGCAAAAAAAAATTTAATATTTTTTTTTGATGGAATATTGTTGGTATCTGTACACACACACAATTGATTAATTACCATTAAACATATATAATATATGCATGAAAAATTAGAAAATAGATGTTAAATGATTTCTTAGGCATTGCCTAGGCCCCAAAGTACCTTAGCATACTACTTAGGTTCCTTTAATAACCATTGGTCACATCAATGTCCATCCCATCCAAACAGAAAATCTGCCATCATGACTGCAAGTACCTTGATGATCACAATCTCAAACTAAGACACCATCATAGGTTAATCATCCATTGTAGTTAATGTGCAAAATAATCAAGGTGAAAAACAATCTCATGGCATACCTCTTGAAATGCCTGAAGTGAGAGATGAAAGGCAAGGTGATAGCTTTATTGAAGTAAAGCAATAAATTATCAAAAAAGTGTATATACTTTTTTTCTCTCTATAATAACTGAGCGAAGTGATAATAATAACAGCCGGGATCCCACTCCCCAAGAAGCAAAAAGGAGTTGCAGCACTTGATCAGACAGATCAATTACTCTGGCGGTTCATCTCCGGCTGCGAAAATCCATTTGCCCTACAGCTCAAGACAACAGAGGATAAATACTTTGTATGGGTCTTTGTTGTTATGAATTAGCTCAATTGTGGCTAATATTACTTCCTATCTCACGGAAAATTTATTGCCCCAAGCCTTGCAACAAATCAAGGATGACCTCTCTGAGGCACCACCTCCTCGGCTCGAAAGAACCACTACGGCTATACATATCAGCCTCAAACGAGTTGTTAGATTCTTCTCGCAGAATAACGGAGGAGTGGTTTCCTGGAAGTGAGACAGACGACTATTTGAATAGAGAGAGGGCATTAGACCAGACTAAACAGAAGAAGTGAGAAGTCACATCTTGCGGCTCCCTGTCCGCTTGCTTTCATGTACATTTTCTGATCATGGTCCTGTTGTGCCCAGGGGAACAGCTTCACCACCTGCACCATAACAAGAATCTAATCAGTCTTTGTGTCAATGACTTATCATTAATATTGGGATGATGTGTGTGTTGGACATGCTCCCCTTGATTATATGTTTCTAACACTTCCATCCATTATATCTTCTACCTAGGTGAGGTTGTTGAGTATTTTGAGAATTTTGTGGTTGGGATAATGTAGAATGATCATTTCAAGAGGAACCTCAATGATTTATAAGTCATTGATGTGGCACAACTCTCTTCTCGATTATTATGATGCATCCCTTGTATTTGTAGGTCCTAATGTGTAGGTATTGCATTGGAGCAAGGATAGTGACTTTTTGATCAAGTCTCTCTACCACATTTTTTAGTATGGAGGTCTTCAATAATTGTGGTAATCCAGCAATTTTTTGCATGGCAGATTGGCCATTAAGTAATCCTCACGTAGCTGGTCTTGCAAAGTAGAGTTTTCCACCTTACTAACATTTGCAGATTTTGCTATGAATGGAAGGAGAGGCAATATCTCTTCTTCATATGAATGTCTATCTTTATGTGGTGGAAAAGCTCAATTGGTTTGAATGTGGTAGTAGTTAAATCTTGTTCAATTTTGGAGGTGTTGGATCAAAAGGAGGCTTGGATAATGCCAAGTAGAAAGAATGGTTGGCTATTCCATGTGCCAACTGGTGGTGAAGGTGGTTGGACAGAAATGGTAGAATTTTCCAAGAGTCATTCCATGTTGTGGACTATTTTAGAGAAAAAGTATTTGCAAGACTAGAAAGGGGTGTTCAGGGATTGATGCTCGATGAGGCTACCATGTCTTAAACTCTTGAGTCTAGTAACTAGTTGAGTTGAGATTTGAGGGTCTTATTGGAGTTCCAGAATTGGCTTTGGATTTTCATTCTAGAACTCACTTTCCTCTAATTAATTTTGTTTAGCTTTAGCTTACAGCTTATGTAGGCTCCATTTTCTGATATTTTGATGAATATCTCTTGTGTCTTCTCAAAGATCATTGATTGTTATATGTTTATATATTTCTTTATTTTATGGTAGACTCTATGGTACCCTAAAGGGTATCATAAATTTTCATAGGTACTAAAAACATTTAATCTTAACCATTTATTCAAATGCATGGTACGATTCAAATCTAAGAATGCACTTTTACCCCACAAGAGGTATTTTTGCAAGGGGGATGACGGGTACCAATGAATTTTCCTTATTTTATTCATATATGATTTAATCATTAATTTATTATTTATTTAGTTTTGTTAATTATTAACGTATGATGTATTTTCTTTGGATGCTTGATTTCATTATTGTTTTGAACAATTATTTGATTGTTTTACTACCATATTATTAGAGCTAATACCTTGCCATATGGTAGAAGTCATACTATCATGTAGGTTATATTTTTTGTAGCAATTATTTGATTTTTTTATATATTGTTTTGTGCATATTAAAAGGGTGGATATGAAAGGTTTGGAAAAGGAAAAGGGAGGAGGAAGAAGTTATACTAGTTGGAGTACAAAAGTTGACAAAATGATAAATTTTCTTTGCAAGGCAATAAAGGAAGAAAATGTCTGAACATATAAAGGAAAAATTAGATTTGATACTTGAAATTTTATGAACTTTTATGATAGTAATGGAGTTTTATTTCATTTAAGATTAAATTCTGATACTTACACTCAAATTTACAAACTTTCTGACAAATTCTAGGACTGGTATAAACACCCTCATTTCTTCTAACTTTCTAGTATTTCAAAACATTCTAAAACTTTCTTTCCAACGGTTTTTGAAAACACAAATAGGATCAGATAACCTTGCATAACCTTTGACCATCCTTACTCTAGGGATCTAGGATTTTCTCTTATTTTGCATGTTTAGGTGATGTTTGTGTTTTCGAAATTAATAAGAAATAATGAAAAATGACAAAAAATTAATTATTATTTTTTATCATTTCACATGATTTCACATTAACTCCGAAAGCACAAACACCACCTTAAGTAGTCTAATGATCAAATCATCTGATGAACCATACCTGACGTTTCTGTGGTTTGACCAGAGAAAGATCAGATTTATTTTAGATGATTTTTTGGGATATCCAGACTTGAATTTCCAGCTTAGTATCTCTCCATCTTATCATCCTTTTGATTGCAAAGATCATTCGGCATATGTGAGGGTTAGGCAAAATAAGTGAATCTAGTTTTCCCTAATTTTTTTGAAATTTTGTTTCTTCAGAAAATAAAATATACTTCGCTGATAAATAGATTTAATTTTGAGCAATGGACTAGTGAATGGATTTTTCATGCTGTGAATATGGCTATTTTCTGCTTGAAGATAATTCATCAAACTCAATGTAGGAATACAATGTTAGATTTAATCAAATGTTGTAAAAAAGAGAAATGAATATTTTATGGATTGGAAAAGAAAACATTTTTAAAAAATGAGTGTTTAAATGGCTGTTTTTGAAAAAAAAGGTATAAATAAAAAATGAATAAAATTAAATATATTTACAAATATACAAGCGTCGTAATCATCAAAATAATTGAATAAAATAATTTATAATTCAATTACATATAATGCAATTTAAAAAATACTTTATTTTGTGTGCTTGTCGCTCAAGAATAAGTACTTAAATTGGAAAGCGTAGATAATTATAAAAAATGACAAATAAAGTTTCTAAACAACAAAGTACAAAAATAACGAAATTGTATCAATGAAAATAATTGAAAAATTGAAATCTTAAAAAAAGTAAAAATTTCCCATTTAAAGTATACAAGGGAAAAAACTTTTTAGAGTAAACAATAAAAATGGTCCATTTTTTCAAACCATTCTCCCATTTTTCTAAAAAATAAAACGATTTAGGATGAAAAATATTTAAATGACGTTTTTCTGTTTTTTACAGCAATGGATTTAATTGTAGAGCTGTCACCTTGATATAGGAACACCATTTTTCTTTGCTGCAACGTGAGACCGAAAAACTGAAGAATGACATCGAAAAAATGCGTAGTGAATTGAGGTTTGTCAGTGTAAATAAAATGTGATTACTAAAGATGCTTCTTTTTTAAACGTTTTTATGCTCTGTTCTTTTTCTTTTGGCAGATATGAAATAGACAAGGTTACTGCTGGTCAGCGCTTGGATCTAAATCTTGAAAGAGGGTAAGCAACTGAAATTGTAGTAGCATAATTTCTTTGGGGTAATTTTTACAGCACAACTCCAATCCTTCTGCTTGACTTTCTGAGATTATACTTCAGAACCCTGCGTACCTTGTAATTCATGAATAAAAAAAAGTAACAATGTTGTTTTTTTTCCAAGATTGAACCATTTTGTCATGCAGGGGAGGTGTTTTAGTATGATTTTTGTGACCATCCATTTCTTTTTTTCAGTTCTTTTTGTTTTTTTTCTCGTATGGACGTATTTGAAACTGGGTTTGATGTGTATTTTATTATACAAATACAGACGTACACGCGATGAGTTGGCGAAACAAAATGCTGAAACCAGCGAACTCACCAACAAGCTTGATAGGGTAAGCATTTGAAATGGTGAACACAGAAGAAAAGCATGCATGGACTTGACGCACTGGATTTTTGATTTAATTCTCCTTGTTAACTTCTTTCAGGAAATCCACGCGCTAAGGGCTCGTCTAGAAGCTGCGAAATATGATGTGATAAAGTATTGCATTGGTACCCTTGTTTCCATAGCCGCTGTAAGCCTAGCGAGCATTCGCATTCTGATGTAGAAAACATTTTTATACTTGTGCACAAAGAAGCTTGCAGAACAAAAGAAATATTGTTTTCGTTGATATTGTCGATAACCCATTTGGAAATTGCCTCGTTTCGGATCCCGAAAATCATTTCTGAGTCAAGAAATTCTCACTTTGTTCCTATTTTCATATTTCTGAAATTGATGGAAAATATTATTTGTGCTCCGTCATGGCCATACACGGCTTGATGGCGCGTCCTAAAAGAATGCTCTTTTTACATTAAACAGTGTTTATCGAGCGTTCTTTTTGGTCCACCGAGATTATAAACAGAAAAT
>JAMKPZ010002349.1:0-19873 GCA_024699675.1 Amphibolis antarctica
GTGACTGTGGTAGAGGAGGGGCAGAATGCCTCTAGTTCTGCCCCATGATGTTGGCCAGTATTCTGCTTGTGAAAAAGGTTGCTTAGACTGAGTAGGCTAGCTGCTCCGACTCTGTGATGTGGCGCCCCTAATGAGGGTTGATGGTTTTTGATTGATTTAATTGGTGCCCAGGGGATCCGTTGTCTGCTGTGCCGAGCGAGAAACTTGGTATGATTGCCAAGTCCCGGTTGACTCAGTCGGGTTGCCAAGTCAATGGCTGTTGAGGATGCAGCTACCAGTGCACTTGTGTGTGGCATGCCAAGCCCTGCTACTGAAGGAACAGGTTCTGGCGTGAGTCGCCCGGAAGCGATTAGGCTTGCTTCTTGATGTTGATGACCTGCAAGCCTAGAGTGTCCCCACCTAGGTCATTAGGTGGGTGTTGCGGTGCTAGGTTGAAGGAGAGGGGGAAGGAGTGCACCTTGTCGTCTCCTTTCCCTATACAAACCAGTCGGACGCAACGTCCGTTTCCAAGGTTCCTCCCTGTAGAATGGGTGATGGTGAGGGAGGTCGGTGAAGGGCTGGATCCTTAGTGCTTACCGGGGATTCTCCGAACAGTTGCAACAAACCATCCTCTGGCTCTTGGCTTGGTTGCGGGTTGTCCTCCCAGGGTTCCATGCGCCTAGACAGATAGTCGAAGGCGGCTGGGTTCGGGAGACCCGGTGGTGAGGTGACGGCTGGTTTCGGTGTTGGTTGTTGTGACCCAGAAGGTGCTACAGCAGCTACAGATTATCCCGGGTGGTAGTAGTTCTCCGCTAGTATGACAATGACCTCCCCTTTCCATAGGAACTTAAGCATCCTATGAAGGGTGGAAGGTACAATGGAATTTTGGTGGAGAAACGGGTGGCCCAAGATAAGATTGTAGCTCGGGGGAATGTCTTCCACGTGCATAGGAACCTCGAAGGTGGCTGGTCCGATGATGAGGGGGAGGACAACTTCACCTTTGGCTTCATGAAGAGTGTCGTCGAACCCTCTCATCACCAGGTCGGTGGGGAGCAAGTCTTGTTCTTTGATCTCCAGCTTATGCAAGACTTGTAGCGGGCATAGGTTTAGCCCGGATCCATCATCGATCATTACCATGGGGATGCAGAGGTCCTTGTATTGTACCTGAATGTACAAGGACAGGTTGTGGTCAGTCCCGACAAATGAGAGGTCTAGATCTGAGAAGTAGACGAAGGAGGGCACCGTTACTGTGGCCACCTGCAGTGCTTTGAGGAGAGTTTCCCGGTGCTCGGTAGAGGATCGAAGCAGATCCCCTAGGGAGATGTCTGCCCATATCCCTTACAGCTGGATTGACAGGTCTAGTAGTGGGTGCGACTGGGTGGCCGATGCTAAGGAGGCGGCTGCCGGTACTGCTGAGGCGGCAGCCAGTTGCCGATTGCCGGTTGATGTTTGTCCTGTTGTTCCCGGGATGGAGATCCCTACGGGGTGCGACTTTGGCTAATATACCTAGCCAGACCTGGTTATAGCCGTACATGTGGATGGCTATTCTATCCCTTTGCCTTCGAGTTGTTCAGAAGTGACTGTGGCTGAAGGGGAGGGCCTGGTGAACTGTTGCTTTGCCAGGTGTGCTTGGAGTGGTGCCAGCATTGCAGCCGCTGGAGAGACTGTGCTAGTTGAAGTGCCAGTCGTGGGAGTAAAGTCGGTGGCTGAGGCTTTGGGGATTGGAGGTACCGCCGGGATGACTGCCCTGACTGGGGTAGTGGGTGAGTAGAGAATTACCTTGGACTGAGCCTGTATGGTTGTCCTGGCGGTTCGCTCCCTTGATGTGGCAACCGGTTCTCTTGACACGGCAACCGTAGGCGCCACCCGAATGAATAATTTTCCTGCGGGTGGGGATGATGCCTGTTGCGGTGTAGGCTTTGAAGACTTCCTCCTTCTCCGGTGGCTGCTGATGGTGAGGACAGAGGTCTGGAGTTGTTGGTAGTATGGCCGGAGCTCCTCCGGCGTCGGTGGATGGTTGGCTGGATGGATGAGGTTGACAGGGTTCAGCCAGGGAGTTACTGCATCCAGCGGTCGTGCCGAAGGGAGGGATCTTCTTGTCCCTTGTCCGTGCCTGGTTGGACAGGCAGAAACCGGCTGCATACGTCGGAACCCTTCGAGTGGATGCCTCCTTCGGGCACCTAAGAAGATAGTACTGACCTGGGAATCGCCCGCATGATTTGGGATGGTATGCTGGCTCGGCTCAGGGGGTACAGGAGGCTGTTGAAGCTCATTGGTGCCCGAGTTGATAAGCCTCTGAATAGCTTGTCTCAACGTCCGGTAATGATCCGTAGCGTGGCCGGTGGACCTGTGGTATTTGCAGTACAGCTGCGAATTGTACCAGGCAGGAAGAATAGCTAGAGGTGGCTTGATAGGGGGGAGCATGAGCAGTGCCTGGGCTCGGTGGAATACCTGGCTCAGCGGTTCAGAGAGTGGCGTGTATTCCGTTATGCGCGGCTGCGGCTGCGGGGGCGGCTACCCTGGTCCATGCTGTTGCTGATCGGGGCGTTGTTGGTTAATGCCTGTGCGGTCTCCATTTTGTCCCTGGTTTCTCTGTTGAGAAGTTGTCGAGGACGTTACCTGCCACTGCCGGCGGGCGAGTGGATCGGATGCAGTGGCCAGGTGTGGAGCCTTGGGCTTCCAAGGTTGTTGATTCGGGGCCGCTCAGGTGGTGTAGACCGGCTGCTGAACCGGAGTGATTGCCGGTGGATGGTACTCCTGGGCTGGGGCGTACACCTATTGTGGTTGGTATGGTGGTGGTGCTATAGCCACAATGGTCACGGGAGATGGGCGGATGTTGTCATTTCTCTGGGGGCCGCGGTTGTTCCCCATGTTGTCGCCCGTGGCCGGTGGTCTGGGACGTATGTTTCCTCCTGGGTTGGCTCTGAATGGAAGAGCTGAGAATCTCCCCGACTTCAAGAATCCTTCCATGCGGCTACCAGCTTTGATTAACTGGGAGAAAGTTGAGTATGACTAGATGCATAGAAGGGCTGCCAGTGACGGTTGAGCACCTTGCATAATTATGTCTAGAGAGTCTTCTTACGCAGGTTTGTCCTGGATTTGGGACGCCAGGGCCCGCCACTTGCCGACATAGCCACTAAATGGCTCGTTCTCATGTTGGCGAAGACAATGGCGATCTTCCAACTTTGGTGCCAGGTCTAAGTTATACGCGTACTATTCCTAGAACATGTACGCCAGCTATTCCCAGGTGTAGATTTTTGTGAAGTCCAAGGACATGTACCAGGAAAGTGCAGGTCCTTGGAGAGATTTCTAGAACAGTTGAACGAGGAGCTCCTCCTCGTGTTGTAGTGCCGCCATGTCTCCGTAGAAGGCTTGGAGGTGCGCGTGAGGGTCCCCATGCCTGTTGTATTTAACTAGTTCAGGCATCTTGAAATCGGGAGGGAGCGTCACTTTAGGATAAAAACAAAGGTTTTGGAAGGCACAGGAAGGTTCCGGCGGGCCGGACTTCATGCTCCGGAAGGATGTCTCAAGTTCAGCTATCCTCTACAATAGTTGCCCTTGCAGGTCGGGCACCAGGGCGGTAGTGGTGGCGGCTGCCGGCTGGAGTGGTGGTGGGCCGAATGGGTCGGCGATGGGAGTGGTGACGACATCGTATTCTTCTAAGTGTGGCCTCTCCAGGACACGGATGGTTGGCCTGGGGGGGATTATTGAACCTATCCCTTGTAGTTGATAGCGCGCCAACTGGTGAGCTAGGAGGGTTTGCTCGTAGTGTCCCGGTCAAGGTGGGAGGAAGGTGTCGGCCGCTCCTATGCCCTTGATGTTCGAGGGTGGTTGGTAGGACAGGCCGATGCTCTATGCAGGAGCTGGCCTGTTACCTTCAGTTTCAGTGGCTGGAAAAGTGGGCGGCGCAAGATGTACCATGGCATTCAACAATGCCATAGCCGCAGACAGGTCTGGTGCCCTTGGTAGGTCCGTGGCTCCAGCAGGCACGATGATCGGCCGGGTGAAGTTTGTCCAGGTGACGACAAGCGGTGGCGGGCTGAAGACAACGGACAACGGCACAAAAGTTGCCATAGCGATGGAAGGGGATGATCTGGAACTTGCAGTGGAACCAGTGGCCATGGCTCTTGCTTGTGAGCGAGTCAAGACAGGGGGAGCCAGTGGGGTTCGGAACTGGCAGGGCAGAGGTCCGTGAAGAGATAGTGCCCGAAGAACCGCAAGGGTCTGTAAAGATCTACAGGGGGTTTGCAGCGATCTGCAAAGATACCAAAGAAGGGTGATATGGTTCAATGCATTTGAAAGCGGCTTCGCTTAACAAATGTGACAAATATACTAAAAATCCTATCGGAAGAATAAAAGACTGACTATAAAAGAGTCGTACGAGTGAGAGTTTGAGTCACATAATCGATAAAACATAGCGAGTCTCCCCAGCTGAGTCACCAAAAATCTGTACCCTCTCTTTCATCTGGCTATCACCCGGAAGCCCACGGGTTTCCACCGGCCCTACTGGCGGATGGGCCGAGGTACAGAGAATTGAAATGTGTTTGTGTGAGCGCATCACCACGGGTGGTTGATGGCTCGTTGAATGGAGTCACCACCTTATTTTTGGGTAGAAAACAAGGAAAACCAGATGGGAAAGTATCCTTCCACCATCGAAACGATAAAACCACTGGAATTACGTAAAATTATGTAACATGAGAGAACTGGATACGGGGCTTAGGGTACTATTGGGGAAGGTGTTAGGCACCCCCAGACAGCTCGAGCAATCCCGACCTCTCTCCAACTCTAAAACGGAAAACAACTACGATAGTCAGTCTGCCCACACGTGACCTTATCTTAAAAAAACTTTCCGGGGCCACCAGACATCGGGTTAGATATACTGGTTGCCGCGTTCTATCCCCATAATAGAGATGAGAACTTGCATTATTACTTGGCCAGGGCCAGCAGCGATGCATGCCGGAGATGACATCCCAGAAATCTTTGCAGGGCATCGGGAATGTAGACTTACATTTCCCGGAGATTGGGTACCGGCTACCGATTTTTATACCGATTCGCTGGAGGCAAGCTGACTAATTACTCGAACCATCTACACAAAGATGGGTTTTTGGGGAACCGGTGGTTGGTAATTTGTACCGGCAAGCCGGTTGGTTCCCTGAACCGTGTGTGTAAAGATGGGTTTTCGAGGAACCGGTGGCCGGTTATTTGTACCAGCTTGCCGCTGGCAAGCTGGTTGGTTCCCTGAACCATCTGCGCAAAGGTGGGTTTTCGGGGAACCAGTGGTAGGTTATTTGTAACGGCTAGCTAGTGGCAAGCTGGTTGGTTCCCCAAAACATCTGTGCAAAGATGGGTTTTCTAGGAACCGATTGCCAGTTATTTGTACCAGCTTATCGACAGCAAGCCGGTTGGTTCCACAAACCGTCTGTGTAAATATGGGTTTTTGGGGAATCGATGGCCGGTTATTTGTAACGGCTTGCCGGCGACAAGCCGGTTGGTTCCCTGAACCGCTTTTGTAAAGATGGGTTTTTGAGGAAACGGTGGCCGGCGGCAAGCCGGTTGGTTCCCTGAGTCTTTTGTGTAAAGATGGGTTGTCGGGGAACCAGTGGCTGATTATTTGTATTGGCTTGCCGGTGGCAAGCCGGTTGGTTCCCTGAACCATCTGCGCAAAGGTGGTTTTCAAGGAACCAGTGGCCAGTTATTTGTACCGGCTTGCCTGCGGCAAACCGGTTGGTTCCTTGAAACATCTGTGCAAAGATGGGTTTTCGGGGAACCGGTGGCCGGTTATTTGTACTGGCTTGCCGGCGGCAAGCCGGTTGGTTCCCCGAACCATCTGTGCAAAGATCATTCGTTAAAGCATGGGGTTTTAACGGAGGGCTTATATTTCCTAGAAAAATAGAATCGTTGGGTTGTGCTTCTTCATACATGCGAACGACCACCGCCAGCTTCCTTGCCGGCGGCATCATCCTGAAAATCTTTTCGGGGTATTGGGTAGGTAGACTTGCGCCTTCCAGAAAAGAAATGCGAACGGCCACCACCGGCTTCCTTGCCGGCGACGTCATCCCGGAAATCTTTCTGAGGCATTGGGAGGGTAGACTTATGCCTCCCAGAAAGGAAACGGGAACCGTCAGGTTGTACGTGTTTGTACATTCAAACGGCCACCGCCAGCTTCCTTGCCGGTGGCATCATCCTGGAAATCTTTCTAGGGCATCGGGAGGTTAGACTTACGCCTCCTAGAAAAGAAACGGGCACCGTCGGGTTGTATGTGTTCGTACACCCGAATGGCCACCGCCGGCTTCCTTGTCGGTGGCGTCATCCTGGAAATCTTTCCAGGGCATCGAGAGGGTAGACTTATGCCTCTCGGAAAAGAAACGGGCACCGTCGGGTTGTACATGTTTGTACATCTGAACGGCCACCGTCAGCTTCCTTGTCGGCTGCGTCATCCTGGAAATCATTTTGGGGCATCAGGAGGGTAGACTTACGCCTCCTGGAAAAGAAACGGGCACCGTCGTGTTGTACGTGTTCGTACACGCGAACGACCACCGCCAGCTTCCTTGCCGGTGGCGTCATCATGGAAATCTTTCCAGGGCATCGGGAGGGTAAACTTATGTGTCCCGGAAAAGACATGCAAAGATCGAGTGAAAATGCATAGAAACTTGTTGGGAAACTCAGAGTTTCCACGTAAAAGGGCCCGACGAAATAGTCGTTACCAGAACGAACTTGACCGTGTCGGGTGGATTCACCCGGTCGGGAGGGCGGCCGCTGGTACCTTCGAACGTATTTCCGAAGGAATGATACCTGGGACCGTCCTCTGACCTTTCCCTTGCATGGGAAAGGTGTTACATGGTTGGGGCTCGAGAAAACATCGTAAAGGCATACGTAAAAAACGGCGAGGGTGGAGGAAGGGCTTACCTGTAGAGGGTCGTTGGTAGTGATCGAAAGTCCTCACTCCAGTGTGGCGAACAGGCACCGGGACCACGAGCGTCTCCCTTCCTTTAGAAACTTCGGCCAGCGTCTTCTCCTAAGGGCGGTAGCGAGCGTCACCAGTGTCCAAACGAAGGTTTCTCCACGGGGTGGAAAGCTTACTCAATGGGGTGGGAGGCTGCTTCTTTTATAAGGGGTTGCCTTCCTTTTTTGGGGCGCCCGAAGATGGAAACCAACTCCCCACAAGTTGACCAAGAGACCAACTCCCCAGGGCCATGAAAGACAAACTCGACCGGGGATCATCGCGGATGCCGCCTTCAAATAGGCTGGCCATCGACCTCTCATACTGGCTCACCAGGGTCATGAAAGGCAAACTCGACCAGGGAGCATCGGGTAGTACAAGTTCATAGGCTTGAATGGCCGATGCTGGCAAGGTTGCATGCCGGCGGCGTCATCCCGGAAGCCTTTTTGGGGCATTGGGAGGGTAGTTTTACACCACCCAGAGAAATGGGAACCGTCAGGTCGTACATGTTGATACGCTCGAACGGCCAACACCGGCAAAGATGTATGCCGGCAGCGTTGTCCCGGAAGCCTTTTCGGGGCATCGGGAGGGTAGTCTTACACCTCCCGGAGAAATATGCAGAAAATAGATAGAACGCGTAAAACACATGGGGAAACTGCGAGTTTCCACGTAAAAGGACTCGACAGAGGGGTCGCGACTGAACAAAACTCGACCGTGCCGGATGGATTCACTTGGCCAGGAGGGAGGCTGCCCGTACCTTCGAAAGTGCATCCGAAGGAATGACATCCGGGCATGTCCTCCGACCTTTCCCTTGCATGGGAAAGATCTAGCATGGTCGGGGCTCGAGAAAAATGTCATTAAATCATACGTAAAATGACGAGGAAGGAGGGGGCTTACCTGCAAGGAGTCGTCGGCGGTGATCGGAATTCCTCGCTCCGATATGGTGAGAGGGTGTCGGGGCTCCGAGCGGGTCTCTTCCTTTAGAACCTCCTACCGGCGTCTTTTCCAAGGGGTGAAAGCGTGCCTACATGGGAGGGGGAGGCCCTCTTTTTATAAGGGGTTACCTTCCTTCTTTGGGGGGATCCAAAGATGGAACCCGACACATATCTCGGTTCAATCATGCGGTCGGCGTGATTGATTGATTGTGAGATTTAAGTGGTTAAATCTCGTCGTATCTTTCTAATTGATTCGACTTACCTTTCTAGGTAGTTAACCGGTAGCCGCTACGTGGTAGGCGGATACTAGCCGGTTCTATCCAGCCACCCAACAAAGGGGGGCATGTTGGCTTAGTTAGGGGTTTTGGGGAGTCGGTTGCCAGATTTTTGTACCGGTATGCCGGCGGTGGGCCAGCTGGCCCCCCGATCCTTTTGTTCAAGTATGGGTTTTTGGGAGCCGACTGCCAAATTTTTGTACCGGTATGCCGGTGGCGGGCCGACTGGTCCCCCGATCCTTCTGTTCAAGTATGGGTTTTGGGGAGCTGGCTGCCGGGTCCTTTTAGGTGGAAACTTGAAGTTTCCCCATATCTTCGGGAGGAGTAAGACTACCCTCCCGATGCCTCGGAAAGACTTCTAGGATGATGCCACTGGCATGCATCCTTGCTTGCGTCGGTCGTTTGGGCGTACGAGCGTGTACGACCCGATGGTTCTCAATCTCCAGGAGGAGTAAGACTACCCTCCTGTTGCCCCAGAAAGACTTCCAGGATGACGCCACCGGCATGCATCCTTGCCGGTGTCGGCCGTTCGAGCGTACGAGCATGTACGACCCGATGGTTCTCGATCTCCGAGAGGAGTAAGACTACCCTCCCGATGCCCCAGAAAGACTTCCGAGTTGACGCCGCCAACATGCGTCCTTGCTGGCGTTGGTTGTTCGGGCATACGAGCATGTATGACCCGACGGTTCTCAATCTCCGGGCGAAGTAAGACTACCCCCCCGATGCCCTGGAAAAACTTCCGGGATGACGCTGCCGACATGCCTCCTTGCTGGTGTCGGCCATTCGGGCGTACGAGCAGGTATGACCTGACGGTTCTCGATCTCCGAGAGGAGTAAGACTACCCACCCCCCCTCCCTGATGCCCCGGAAAGACTTCCGGGATGACGTCACCGGCATGCAACCTTGCCGGCGTCGGCTATTCGGGCATACGAACATGTACAACCTGATGGTTCTCGATCTCTGGGAGGAGTAAGGCTACCCTCACAATGCCCCGAAAAGATTTCCGAGATGACGCCATCGGCATGCATCCTTGCCAACGTCGACCATCTGGGTGTATGAGTATGTATACTCGGGTGGTTCCCAGTCACAAGAGAACTCCTCCCATTTCGCTGGAAAGTCTTCCAGAATGAGGCCATATACGGCTAGACTGACTATCGTGGATTTCCATTTTAGACCTAAAGAGAGGTCAGGATTGCCTGGGCTGTCTGGGGATGCCTAACACCTTCCCCAACAGTACCTTGAGCCCTGTATCTAGTTCTCTCATGTTTCATGTATCGTTAGATCATTCTCATGGTTTTATTGTTTGATGGTGGAAGGACACTTCCCCTTCCAGTTTTCCGTATTTTCTTACCCAAAAATATGGTGGTGACTCCATTTAATGAGCCATTCGCCGCATGTGGTGATGCGCTCACACAATCACATTTCCATTCTCTGTACCTCGATCCATCCGTTGATGAAGTCGGCGAAAACCCATGGGCTTCCGGGTGACAGCCGGATGTAAGACAGCGTACACCCTTTACCGGGAGGAGTAAAGTTGCTCTCTCGATCCCTCGGAAGGACATCTGGGATGGGGCCTTCGGCATAAGTCCTTGCCGGCCTTGGCCAAATGGGGAACATGAACTCTTGTCCCCAGTCAAGGAGGCGTTCCAGCTAGCTGCCCTACCCAACCTTCAACTCTTCAGCTGAACGGTCTGTAATGGCGACCGCTGTGTCTTTCTCTCTCCCATTTATCATCGGACCTCGTGTGAACCCTCACATTGGTTAATCTTCTCTCGCTTTTATTGGGAGGAATAAAAATATTCCTCCCGATGCCTTGGAAAGTCTTCCAGGATGAGGCCATGTGTGGCCAGGTTGACTATCATTGCTTTTTCGTTTTTAGAGCTGAAGAGAGGCCAGGATTGCCTGGGCTATCTAGGGGTGCCTAACACCTTCACTAATAGTACCCTGAGTCCTGTATCTAGTTCTCTCATGTTTCGCATAGCATTACATGATTTTATGTCATTCTTGCGGTTTTATCGTTTCGTTGGTGGACGGACACTTCCCCATCTGGTCTTCCTTATTTTCTACACAAAAATAAGGTGGTGACTTCGTTTAACGAGCCATCCACCCCACGTGGCGATGTGCTCACACGAAATCAACCTTCAATTCTCTGTACCTTGGTCCATCTGGCGGCAGAGCTAGTAGAAACCCATGGGCTTCCGGTTGATAGCCGGATGAAAGAGAGGGTACAGATTTTTGGGGACTCCGCTGGGGAGACTCGCTGCATTTTTATCGATCAAGTGACTCAAACTCTCACTCGTACAGATCATTTATAGTCAGTCTTTTATTTCCTGCTAGGATTTTTTGTGTATTTATTGCATTTGCTAAGTGAAGCTGCTTTCAAATGCATTGAACCGAATCACCCTTCTTTGGTTCCCCTACAGATCCTCCATGCAGATTCTCCTCGTAGACCTCTATAGCTCACAAGTTACAGACCCCACTGGCTCCCCCTGTCTAGACCCACTCACAAGCAAGAGCAATGGCCACCAATTCCGCCGCAACATCTGGATCTTCCCCTTCTATCACTACGGCAGCCTCTATGCCGCTGTCCATGGTCATCGGCCCACCACCACTTGTCGTCACCAGGATGAACTTCACTAGGCCAATCGTTGTACTTGCTGGAGCAACGGATCAACGCATGGTGCCAGACCTGTCTACACCTGGGGCATTTGACAATGTCACGATGCATCCTACGCCACCCGCTTCTCTGGCCACTGGAACTGATGGTAACATGTCGGTTCCCACACGGAACACCGGCCCATCCTACCTGCCATCCTCAAACACCGAGGGCATAAAAGGGGCCGAGGCCTTCTAGCCACCTCGACTAGGACATTTTGAGCAGACCCTCCTGGCTCAACAGTTGGCGCACTACCAACAGTAAGGGATTAGTTCGGTAATCTCACCGAGGCCAACCATCTGTGTCCCAGAGATGCCACATGCTGAAGAATATGAGGTCATCACCACTCTTGTCGTGGGTCAGTACTTCCAGCTGCCACTATAGTCGGCAGCTGCCAATATTGCTACCCCAATGCCTGATCTACAAGGGCAACTACTACAGAGGATAGCCGAACTGGAGGCATCCTTTCGAAACAGGAGGTCCGGCTTGCCAGAACCCTCTTGTTCCTTCCAGAACCTCTGTTTCTATCTAGAGGCGATGCTCCCTCCTGACTTCAAGATGCCCGAACTGGTTAAATACAATGAGCACGGTGATCGCCGCGTGCACCTCCGGGCCTACCATAGAGACATGGCAGTGTTGCAACACGAGGAGAAGCTCCTCGTCTGAATATTCCAGAAATATCTCCAAGGACCTGCACTATCATGGTACATGTCCTTGGACTTCACAAAGATCTACACCTGGGAGTAGCTGGCGTACATGTTCCAGGAATAGTACGTATACAACTTGGACCTGGCACCCAAGTTGGAGGACCTATGCAGCCTTCGCCAATGTGAGAATGAGTCGTTCAGTGGCTACGTCGGTAGATGGCGGGCCCTAACGTCACAAATCTAGGATAAACTGGTCAAGGAAGACTCCTTGGACATGATTATACAGGCTACTCAGCCATCGCTGGCAATGCTCCTCTGCATTCAGTCATACACCACATTCTCCCAACTGATCAAGGCCAGCAGTCGCCTAGAAGGGTTCTTGAAGATCGAAAGATTTTTGGCCCTTCCTTTTGGGGCCAACACTGGAGGAAATATCCACCCTAGGCTGCTGGTCACAGGTGACAGCACGGGCAACAATTGTGGCTTCCGAAGAAACGACAACACACGGCTGTCTCCCGTGACAGTCGTGGCAGTCGCGCCCCCACCATATCAGCCGCAATAGGTGTATGCCCTAGCTTAAGAGTATTGTCCACTGGCCATCACCCCGGTTTAGCAGCCCCAAATCAGCAGCCTTGGAAGCCAAGGGCTCCACCACCGACAACCACACCCGAGCCACTAGTGCCACGACAATGGCAGGCAGCAGCCCCTGGATCCTCTTGGCAAAGGAACCAGGGGCAAAATGGTGGTCAAACGAGTGCTAACCAATAGCGCTCCGTCCAGCAGCAACCGCGGCAACCATGCCAGTTGCCCCCAAAGCTGCAGCAGCCACGTGTAATAGAGTACACGCCGCTCTCAGAACCACTGAGCAGGTTTTCCATAGGGCATAGACGCTGCTCACGCTCCCTCCTGTTAGACCACCCCCAGCTGTTCTTCCCTCCTGGTACAACTCGCAGCAGTACTGCGAGTATGACAGATCTGCTGGCCACGCAACCGACCACTATCGGACACTGAGATAGGCTATATAACATCTCATCAACTTGGGAACCATCGAGCTTCAATAGCCTTCCATATCCCATGAGCCGAGCCAGAAAACTTTCCCGAATCATGCGAGAAACTCCCAGGTGAACAATTCCTTCCCAGGTGCCAGGAGATGGCATTCGCTTGAAGGGTTTCAGCATATGCAGCCGGTGTTCGCATATCCAATTGGACGCAGACAAGGGATAAGGAGATCCATCCCTTCGACACGGCTGCTGGGAGCCAGAACCACCTAGCTGAACCCGGTCAACCTCATCCATCTGATCCACACCCCGTCAATGCTAAAGGAGCTTCGGCCATATTACCAGCAACTACAACCCTCCATCCTCACTGTCCACAACCACCAATGGAGGAAGCGGTCTCAACGACCTACACCGTAACAAGGGCCAACACTGTCTTCTAAAAAACCCTTTGTTCAGGTAGTGCCAGTGGTTACCTCGTCAGGAACATCGGGCGCCGGGACAGCGGCACCAGCCTTGGTCAGAGAGACCATCCCTGTGGCACCTCCAGTCCCCAAGGTCTCTACAGCAACTCTCATTCCCGTGGCCAGCACTCCAGCCAGCATAGTCACTTCAACAACTGCGACCTAGGCACCACTCCAACCACATCTAACAAGGCAGTAGTTCACACCTCTGGCTGCGTCAACTGCATCCTCCCTAGAGAAGCGTAAGGGCAAGGAGGAAGCCCTCTCTCTGGCTCTCCCCTCATTCCAAAAAGAACCGAAGAATATGATGTCATCACCACTCCTGTTGCGGGCCAACTCTTCCAACCACCACTGCAGCCGGCAACCGCCCTGATGCCGGACCTGCAAGGGAAACTACTGCAGAGGATAGCCAAATTGGAGGCATCCTTTTGGAACAAGAAGTCTGACCCACCGGAACCCTCCTGTTCCTTCCAGAATCTCTATTTCTATCTAGAGGTTATGCTCCCTCCTGATTTCAAGATGTACGAACTGGTTAAATACAACGGGCATGGCGACCCTCGCGCACACCTCCGAGCCTTCTGTGGAGACATGGCAGCGCTTCAACACAAGGAGAAGCTCCTTGTCTGGCTATTCCAGAAATCTCTCCAAGGACCTACACTATCCTGGTACATGTCCTTGGATTTGACGAAGATCTACACCTGGGAGCAGTTGGCATACATGTTCCGAGAAAAGTACGCGTACAACTTGGACCTAGCACCCAATTTGGAGGACCTCCGCTGCCTCTGCCAACGTGAAAATGAGTAGGTGGAGCGCCCTGGCATCCCAAATCCGGGACAAACCTACTGAGGAGGACCCTCTGGAAATGATTGTATAGGGTGCTCAGCCGTCACTGGCAACACTCCTGTGCATTCAGTCGTACTCGACCTTCTCCCAGTTAATCAAAGCCGGCAGCCACCTGGAGGGATTCCTGAAGTTGGGGAGATTCTCAGCCCTTTCGTTTGGGGCCAACACCGGGGGAAGCATCCATCCCAGGCCACCAGCCATAGGCGACAACACGGGGAACAACCACGGTTCCCAGAGGAACGACAACGTGCGGCCATCTCCCGTGACCATCGTAGCAGCCGTGCCACCGCCATATCAGCCACAACAGGTATACGCCCCAGCCCAGGAGTATCATCTTCCGGCAATCACCTCGGTTCAGTAGCCGGTCTACACCACCCGAGCGGCCCCAAACCAATAACACTAGAGGCCCAAGGCTCCACCCCCGGCAGCCGCACCCAAGCTGCGGGCTCACCAGCAATGGCAGGCAACGCCCCTAGTATCCTCTCGGCAAAGGAACCAGGGGAAAAATGGGGGTCAAACAGGCGCTAACCAACAGCACCCCATCCAGTAGCAACCGTGGGAACCACGCCAGCCACCCCTACAGCCGTGCGTAATAGAATATACACCACTCTCGGAACCACTGAGCCAGGTGTTCCATAGGGCCCAGATGCTACTCATGCTCCCTCCTGTCAGAACACCCCTGGCTATTCTTCCCGCTTGGTACAACTCACAGTAGTACTGCGAGTATCACAGATCTGTTGGCCTCACAATTGACCACTGTCAGACGCTAAGACAAGCTATCTAGCGTCTCATCAACTCAGGAACCATCGAGCTTCAACAGCCTCCCATATCTCCCGAGCTGAGCCAACAGACTTTCTCGAATCATATGGGAAACTCCCAGGTGAACACTATTTTCTTGGGTGCTCGAAGGCGGCATCCACTTGAGGGGTCCAGGCTAAACCTGTGCCCACTGTAGGTCCTACACAAGCTGGGGATTAAAGAACAAGACTTTCTCCCCACCGACCGAGTAATGAGAGGGTTCGACGGCACTCTTCATGAAGCCAAAGGTTAGGTTGTCCTTCCCCTCGTCATCGGACCAGCAGCCTACGAGGTTCCCGTGCACGTAGTGGGCATTCCCTCAAGCTACAATCTCAACCTGGGCTACCCATTTCCCCACCAAAACTCCATCGTACCTTCCACTTTTCGAGGTGCTGGGCCTTCAGTCTGGGCCGGTGGAATTCTTCGACGGACTCCTGTTCGAGGTGCTGGGCCTTCAGTCCGGGTCGGTGGAATTCTCCGACGGACTCCTGTTCGAGGTGCTGGGCCTCCACTTCACTAGCCTAGACATCTTCTCTCCCCTTTCGATCCTTCCCTAGAGCATTGGCGACATCAACACGGCAGTTGCCGCGGAAGCCAATTTTGATCAACAGGTCATATGGCCCGGGACCTTAACCTCGTTGCCCACCTTATTTCCTTTGTCCTCAACAACATGATCCTCCCGAAGGGAGGACATTGGGATGAAATTAGTGTGGCGACTTACCACACGACTTTTGCGGTGGTATCAGGTTGCCAGGTGAACTGGGCAGCGGCGGTTTGGCCCTAGATGCGCGGCGTGATCATCCCAGGCCGACGGCCTCCAAGCCAATTGCTGTTTGGGGAGGCGATGGGGGAGCTGGCCAACTTCCTCCGCATTACCGAGGATCGGCTGAACGCCCCGCTCCAAACCTGGCCCATTACGTCGGTTGACCTGGGTCGGTATGAGAGGCTCGCGTCGAAGCGGACCAGCTCGTCGTCCGGCGGGCAGTCGACCAGGCGTTGGCCCACTGCTTCTACATCTGCCGGCAGGTCTTCTTCGGACCCGAACTTCACCGAGGGCATGCGCGTGGCAGTGGATCATCTCCATGCTCAGGACGAAGTCCTCATCCGGCTATTGAGCCGTGATGACCAGTTGATCAACCCGGTGGAGCGGATGGAGCGCCAGGAGGCAGCCCGAGAGCAGTGGAAGCAGGAGCGTCAGAGGTTCGACCCCCGGAGTTTCGAGCCCCGGAGGTTCAAATTCCAGAGGTCTTCTGACAAGGAATAGCTTCATGTACCTGCTTGTACTTAGAATCATAAATAATATCAGTTCAACTTCAATGACATTTTGTGTATAACTATCCCCGTATGAATTTGTGTGGATTAATGAGTGGGATGTCGGGTGATGACACAAAGAAGTCGTTCATACCTTAGTGGCAATCTAGGAGCCGGCTGTCAAGTTTTCTTACCAGATTGCCGGCGGCAGGCCGGCTAGCTACCCGATCCATACGTCTAAGTATGGTTTTCGGGGAGCCGGTTGCCAGCGATGTTTGCGATGGCATCGACCCCCACATGATGTTTCGCTTGCCGTCGATCCTTGCGATGGCGTGCAACCATCTGAGTTCAATGAGGAGTGGGGACCTTATTCGTTCCTACGAGGAGAGGTTAGTGTTGAGGAGTCGACCGTCCCTGGGTATTGGTTGCGGTGGCCAGCTGACATCTCGTCTCGTCCGGGTTGAGGTCCAGGCATCCTACTGTTTGAGCGGGGCGACGTGCATGGGTGAGGTTTCCTTCTTCCTGCATGGAATAGTCAGTGTTCTGGTGTAGGCTACGCTGAGTAGTCGACCATCCCTGGGTTTTGGTCATGGTGGTCGGTTGATTTTCCCGGCAGCCCCATTCTTTTTCCGCATGACATCTTGTCTCGTGCGGGTTTTGGTCCGGGTACCCGCAACTTGTTGTCTCGCATCTGTAATCTAAGGAATTATCTAAATAATGTCAATCGTATTTAATGAAATATTTCCTATGGATTGTGTACCCAAGAACTTGTGCATTTTTGTGAGTAAGGTGCGAGGTAGTGATACAGAGAGGGCATTCGTACCACGACAGAAGTGCCAGACGCTGGCATAAGCCGGTTCATTATGGCGGTTACTGGTTGATGATACCGGACAGCCTACTTTTCCCTCCCCCTATCAGTCAGTATTACCTCTGTGTGAGGTGGTGTCTTAGCTGAATCGTAGGTGGCAGCCTCTGGTACTCTGGGCTGGGTATCGCATTGTTGCAACCCTTCACTTTGTGGGTGTTTGTTCCATCTGGGTCACCATGTTTCTCGAGCGGCTGCCAGTTGGAAGTGACTTTCAGTGGGATGCCAAGCCCAATGTTGCTGAGGATGCAACTGCCAGCAGGTCTTCTGTGAGGGATTCCAAGCACTTTCTTGACGACTTACTCGGGATGTCAAGCCCTAGGACAAGAGAAAAAAGGGAAAAGTGGGTGTCGGCAAATGGGTTCCGGCACCTAGTTGTATTAGCGGACTTTGATGGGTTGCCAAGCCCTGAAGAGAGGGGACACTTGGTCAATCGCGACAAGTCAGGTATAGGACTGCCAACAGTCGGTGGAATCCTAAAATCTACCATTCCCTTACACAGGAGTCCATATGCTTTCAGGACTCAGCAATAAGTAACCTTTTCTTCTCTCTTTTTTTTTTTTCTTTTCCTTTTCCTTTTTTTTTTGCTCTTTTTTTTTTCTTTTCTGCTTGAAGAAGGATTCTAGCTACTGACTTTTCTTCTTCTTCATTTTTCTCTTTTCTTTTTTTTTTCTTTTTGCAATTCTTTCTCTTTTACAAAATAGAAGATCAAAATAAAAAACTGAATAAAAGAGTACTACTAGCCCTCCCCACTTGTTGTTGGCAAGCAGAATAACCCGATATTGTCATAGTTGGGTCCAAGGGGAATACCTTACCTAGAGGGAGCCGAAGTTTGTGATCTCCCTCATTGTCGGGTGGCACTCGGGCTAGGTAAAAATGGGTGGTTGGATACTCATTGGAGGGTAGAAGTGATCTCCCACCGATACTTCATAACCACTCGAAATCGGCAAAAACCATGGAGATAAGGACAAACCTAGCTTACTCACTCTATTTTGCATTGATGCCATCAGAGTTAAACAAGTTGGCTGCTTGGGTTTTTGATGTAGAAACCCAGATGTAGTTGGTGTCACTCCTGGGGTCGGTAGTTCATCCCAAAGGTCTAGATAGCACATCTTGAGCCGGATATGTCGCCTGCTGCTACAAACTGTTCTCACCGCCAGCCATGGAGGTGGCTACTGGGTATGTCAGATGCAGCAGATGATGGAAGGCTGGTTGGATGGTGGAGTGGGTAAGTATTGGGGCAATAGGCTGTGGATGAAGGCCGAGTCGTTTGCCGACTTCCTGGAGTTTCTTCCAGCGGATGGTGACCCATAAGCTTTGTGGTGGTGAGATGGAGGGGGCACAAGTACTTTCCAGCGGATGGTGACCTGGAAGCCATGCCAATTTTTGGGGTGACAGTTTTGCTAGCCATGTCGACCCTCTTTCTTCCCAACACCGATGTGGCAGGATGATCGGAAGGAGGGACTTGCCTATCGTGCATGCATAGTGTGACCTGTGAGTCATGTGAGGGGATTCACCGAGGAAAGGAGCATACCTGTCCGGAGCTAACCTCTTGGTTAGTCGATGGAGAGTCAGGCAAAGACGTCGGTGGCCGCCCTGTTTGAAAGTGGCGACCATGATGGGACCCCGGTCGGGTACGCAATGTGCTTGTCACGTATGGCTGTAGGGAGCTGGCCTCTCGGTCAGCTGGCGGGGCATCGGTCTGAGACACCGGTGGCCAGCTTGTCTGAAGGCAGTGGCCGTGATGAGCCCCGATCGGGTACATGACGTGCTTGTCACATATGGCCGCGAGGAGCTAGCCTCTTGGTCAACTTGTGGGGCATCAGTCTAAGACACCAGTTGCTGGCCTGTCTAAAGCTGGCGGCCATGATGAGCCCCGGTCAGGTACATGACGTGCTTGTCATGTACGGTCGTGGGGAGCTGGCCTCTCAGTCAGCTGGTGGGGCATCAGTCTGAGACACTAGTGGCCAGCCTGTTTGAAGGCGATGGCCGTGATGAGCCTTAGTCGAGTATGCGACATGCTTGTCATGTACGGCCGTAGGGAGTTGGCCTCTTAGTCAGCTAGTGGGGCGTCGGTCTGAGACATCGGTGGCCGGCCTGTTTGAAGGCGGCGGCTGTGATGAGCCCTAGTCGGGTACGCGATGTGCTTGTCACGTACATCCATGGGGAGCTGGCCTCTCAGTCAGCTGGTGGGGCGTTGGTTTGAGATGCTGGTGGCCGGCATGTCTGAAGGCGTTGGTCGTGATGAGCCCCGGTCGGGTACGCCACGTGCTTACCACATATGGCCGCGGGCAACTGGCCTCTTGGTCAACTGGTAGGGCATCAGTCTAAGACACTAGTGGCTGGCCTGTCTAAAGGTGGCAGCCGTGATAAGCCTCGGTTGGGCTGGTGGGGTGTCACTCTGAGACGCCGGTGGCCAGCCTATCTAAAGGAGGTGGCCGTGATGAGCCCTAGTCAGGTACGCGTTGTGCTTGTCACGTACGTGCACGGGGAGCTTGCCTCTCGGTCAGATAGTGGGGCATCAGTTTGAGACAGTGGTGGTCGGCCGGTCTGAAGGCAATGGTCGTGATGAGCCCCGGTAGGGTACGTGACGTGCATGTCACATAAGACCGCGGGGAGATGGCCTCTCGATCAGCTGGTGGGGCATCATTCTAAGACACTGGTGGCTGGCCTGTCTGAAGGCGGTGGCCGTGATGAGCCCTGGTCGCTTTGTTTATGGGTAGAACTTCTTCAACTGTGACAAATTGAATGGATAGAACTCTTCTTGGGTGGCCTTGTCGAAGAGGTAGGTGGCCCCCCCACTGAGGGTCTTGGTGATGACCTATTGTACTCTCTCTTTCATCCGGCTATCACCAGGAAGCCCATGGGTTTCCGCCGGCCCCATCGGCAGATGGACCGAGGTACAGAGAATTGAAAGGTGTTTGTGTGAGCGCATCACTACGTGCGGTTGATGGCTCGTTGAATGGAGTCGCCACCTTATTTTTGGGTAGAAAACAAGGAAAACTGGATGGGAAAGTGTCCTTCCACCATCGAAACGATAAAACCACGGGATTCACGTAAACTCGTGTAACAAGAGAGAACTAGATACGGGGCTCAGGGTACTGTTGGGGAAGGTGTTAGGCACCCCTAGACAGCCCGGGCATTCCCGGCCTCTCTCCGGCTCTAAAACGGAAAATATGATAGTCAATCCGGCCACGTATGGCCTCACCTTGGAAGACTTTCCAGG
>JAMKPZ010002356.1:0-35087 GCA_024699675.1 Amphibolis antarctica
AAGGTCTAACAGAAGATAAACATGATATACCGATGGCTATCATGGTTTGATTAAGCGATAAAACACGTAGCGTACGTAACGACTTTGTTAAAATTAATTTGTGGAAAATGTCCGTCGGCCGGTAACCGAGTAAACGAAACTTTATTAATTCTACCCTACATTATTAGAATCCATATCATTAATTATTTCTTAACGAGAAGACATGAAATCGTATTCTGCTTTCAATTTATTTTTCTTGGTTTGACTCTAACATAATGGCGTGCGTACGTACGTCTTCATTTCATGTAGCAGAACCGAAAAAAAGGTCTCGTTATATCATATAATACATAGGAATGCATGTTCGGCAGGAAGATCACACGTGCAGAGATGGGGATTCGTTAAATAATCTGCCTACGATAATTGCTCGGACAAGTGAGAAATACAACACAAGATTTTGTGGTGAAAAAATGGTTGAGGCGGACGGCTGGAAAGATGACTGCATACCATTTCAAACAGATACCAAGTCCAAGCATTATTAAATTCTGTTCATGAATCAGTCATTTCTGTTACCCTATCACATCTCCTAAATAAATTAACCGGAGATCGATGTCTTTATTTTATTATTTATTTACCAATAGATTAACTCGTTAATTTATGAGTATCATCATTGCCGTGCCAGTAATTTTAATGTAAGTAAATATGTAACTACATCTTTAAACTTTTCTTTCGTCATTATAATTTTATTACCAGGAAGATGTATTAACCTATAAATAAACGTTTTTCCGCTCCATTTACAACCTTATCGTTCGCATATAATCTTAAAATTTTCATTCCTAGTTAATTCAGCATCTGGAGAAGTTTTGTGAGAGAAGGGATAAGTCATAACCATGTTAATAAATTTTTGACGAGACAACAAAATATTAGACACGGTCAAATTATTATTCACGACACTGACGTCAAAAATCCGTCGTATCAAAATATATCAGATGTAAAGGCCCTTGACAGAATTATTGTTCTTTAACATTGAAAGATAATTTACATGACCGATATATATATACATACAGAGAAAAAATATCCTCTGCCTCACAAAGAAAAATTCGTTAGACTTAGTTGATTTTTTATTTTTTAATTATTTCATCAACGAAAATTTCTTTACCTCACAAAGGAAAATTCATTGGACTTGATTATTTTTTACTGGAAATTCTTCTGCCTTGCAAAGAAAATTTCGTTGAACTTAATTTTTATTTTCTAATTTAACGAAAAATCCACTATATTGTAAAGAAAATTCTGCTCACTCATTCTTCTACTTCTCTCCTGAATTAAATCACTACGATGCAAAAATCTTCTCCTCCTTCTTTTCCTTATAATGAATTGACGTTACCTACGAAAGCCGTTGTCGTCACCCGCAAGTAAATTAATTACGATAGCTAGACGAAAAAGAAAAATTATATTCGTTTTACGCCCAGAAAAACTCATGCATACAACAAGAGTTTTGCAAGCATGAATACTTAACCTTTAATATAAATGCAAACCTTTTGACTTAAAGACTTTCAGCAATATATATATATGATCGAACACATGCATGATATTCGAAATGCGAATTGCAACGACCATTGTTGTGGTAGCGTAGTTTAACACTGGGTCAGCCAATTATATATATATATTTCTCAACAATCATAATATTGAATTTTTTGACAGCATCTATGTATATAGCATTCTATACGAACTTTGGATAAAATTTAAGCACCTACGTACGTACATTAATTGTAACATTCATTAATTTGTAGGTCTCAGCAACCAACAAATTCTTTCGTCGGTCAAGAAATATATTATTTGAAAAGTATCTTGTTGGAAATATCTCTTCATTTCAAAGAATTTATTTATCACGATATTAATAATATTTTTATTTAAATAAAAAAAATCATTTTTAATACGTAGATCTTACAAGACAAGAAAGGACTTTATATGAATTTCCTCCGAATAACAATAAATATAACGATGAGGATTCCGTGTGATTTACAAGTGCAACAAATCTTTTTTCACGTTCCATGAATAAATCAAATATTTTATTTTATTTTAAAATAAAACCTTGTGCGACGTGAAGGCCATCGTAGCAGCTGGCTCGACTCCTCCGCAGGTCCCAGGCCAGCACGAAATGAAACAACATGGTTGGTGTAAGCAAGGCGGTCTTCGAGCAATCTATTAAAATAATTTTCTAGTAGTTTTATGAATAAATTTAAAATTAGTTACGTAATAATTAAAATAGTAAAAATTTATATAATAATAATAATATTAAAAATAAACGAAACCAAAGTACTATTTTTCTTTTAAAAAAAACCTATCCCATTCCCGAAGGCTTGGGCTTTGGGCGGACAAAATCCAACCTTCCTCCCCGTCCCTGTCCACTTCTTTCCATTGACTTGGCTCATGTTTACGTGCATATCATCCCACGGACGCCTCCCTCTCCCTCTCCCTCCCCACCACCGAATAGTCTCCTCGGCTCCTCCTCCTCCTCCTACGGGTGCCATGGATTCCTTCTTCTCCCACCCCATCCCCTACCACCGCCGCCACCGCCGCCAGATGCAACAGCAGCAGCAACAGAAGCCGCCAACAACACCATCTCCAAGGCCACTGCAGGGTCCGAGGCCAGCACCACTCAGGGTCACCCAAACCTCCCACAATATCAAGAAACCACCTACGCCTCCCGCCTCGGACCTGCCCTACCCCAATCGCCCACCTCCGCAGCACCACCACCGCCAGCCGGTCATAATCTACGCCGTCTCCCCCAAAGTCATCCACGCCAAGCCCAGCGAGTTTATGTCCGTCGTCCAGCGTCTCACCGGCGTCAACTCGTCCCCCTCCGCCGCAGCGGCTCCACTCTCACCTCCCGGATTCCCCAGCCCGGGGGGGAAGATCTCTCCGGCCGCCAAACTGGCCAATATAGAGAGAGCCCAGCACCTACCAGATCACCCCGGCAAGCTCAGGCCCCTGGCGGAAGAGGTCGACATCATCGACCGGTACGGCGCCGATGGGGGCGAAAGCAGCGCGATGGCCTTTGCGTCGTCGAGCTTTACGGGGATTCTATCTCCAAATCCGGCTTCGTTGCCGGGGATTTCGCCCAACCTGTTCTCCACCGCAGCGGAGCCGAATTCCATGTGGTTTCTGCAAGACATGCCGTCCGGGTTTAGTCCCACGGTCAACAACAGCAACGGCAGGAGCTTCGCCGACAACACCTTCCTCACCAGCCCAAATTTCGGGCTCACCCCGACCCTTCCTTCTCCGGTGTATTGGGACCTCCTCAATTTGTGAACTTGGAAGCGTCTCCCATCTCTTTAGCACAACCAGAGCAGCAACTCATCGGCGGTGGCCCTAAAGGTGTGTGAATAGGGTTCCCACCCGATCCGACCGGTGCATTCAGAACAGAGGATATATTATGGTATATTATGTTTCCAGCACCTTTCACAACATGCCGTGGATGAATAAATTAATTTATTATTGAAACTCAATAAAGGTATAATGTATAATGTAACTAAGTAAAGGTACATCTCCCAACGATTATTCCCCAGTTCGAATAATAAAGAGAGAAAAAATTCATGCGTATAACACAAGTTGTTATCCTATGCGATGTTTAATGTCATAAGCTAAATAGTAAATTTGTATTGCTTTTGTAAAAAAATGAATTTTGAGTTACATGTTCAATATTGACATTAGTGTAGTAACTTGTAACAGTATAATAAAAATTAAAAACAAAGATGACAAGAAATTTAAAAACCCAGAGATAGGCCGTTGACCCGGCCATTAAAAACCTAGATAGTGGTTAGGCCGGGCCCCATGCCTTGAGTCGTGTCGGCCCCTAAGGATCACATGGGCCCGGTTCCAGCCGACCTACAGCGACTTCACTAGGGCCGATCCGACCTCACCCAAGTTTCCGTATCAAATCAAAGTTGAATTGTGTTGGAAATTTTTTTTAAAAAGAAATGATCAAAGCATAGAAAGTAATTTTCGACCTGACTTAGCGTACAAAATATTATTCTAAAAGTCACCCATGGAGGACACGAAACCAGGACCTGATGGACATGAAGGGCTCGGGAATGGGAATGATGGAGCAGAATGCAGGGCACGACGTGGGCAGCGAAGGATGAGCGAAGAATGTACCACACAGGAACTTAAGTGTTAATGGTATCAATCAAAATTTTAAAAGTCAAAATGATTTCGATGGTATCATGATGGAAATAAGCTTACATAGAAAGGATTGGTATACCATTCTCCATCCTACGGATCCCAACTGCCGTCATCTCGGAACGCATCTTTCTACTCTGATGCCGTGGTTCCGATCCATATGTTCTCCCAATAATGTGGGTCCAGATCTGTTCCAGTGTCATCTCAAAAGCTGCGTATACGCCGAGCTACCACCCCTGATGACCCACACGAGGAACCACCGGGATCACCGATGATCGTTCGCTACACCCCACCATCTCGGTCTACACATGAAAGTTCGCTGGTGTGCTTTACTGCATTGGAATGGCGCCACGATCGGACGAATAAATTCCAGATGGATGGTTTCTCATACACACGCACACGCGGAATCCGTCATGTCAGACGCCTTGTTGGGCAGGACGTCTTCTTGGTATCATGCGACTTGCAAGGGGCTTTTCTTTTTCGAGAAGAGTATTTGGTAGATGTCGCAGGTGAAGCACATGTCTTGCTTCGAAAAGAAAAATTACGTGAAACCATAGTCTGTTTTTCAATAGTGGCGGCAACACGGGCGGGCCTGGTGGTAGTAGACCATCTTTTAGAATATGCAGCATCCGAAGCAACAACATTCCTTTTGGAAGCAGTAGCAGAGTTGTTTTCCATAACATCACCGCCCTTGTCCTTCAAGTGCTTAACCAGCTTTTGTATCGGCACCAACGGAAGCTCATTCTCAAGCTTATGTTTTTGAACGCATCTGCTTACAGAATTAAGTGAATGTATTTTCCTCTTCCTGTCTTTTCTTTCAAGAGCAGCTAACTGAGATTTCAATAATGGTACAGGATGGAATCTGTCAACGAGTCCAGCTCCATAAATAAGATTTATGGCATGCGATACCGCACCCTTGTCAATCAATTCTTGAATTGTACTAATCATGGTTTCACCACCGAGCCCAAGTGGTGAGGCAAGGTCGTGCATATCATTCTTCCAAGACAAGCTCATCAGAAGTGTCCTATAAAGCTCCTTTTCCTCATCGACATTGATCCCAAATGTCACAACATGAACCAAAAATGTATGTGCATAGGGAGGCACCGTCAATTTTGACTTCAATAACCATTTCTTCCGAGCAGCCTTCCATGAATCAGCAATCTTTCTTGCTCGCTCTTGTATACCCACCGTTGCAGACAACAGCATGGAGGAAGATTGTGACATTTTCATGGTAGAGGTTAGTGACTCCAGTAACAACAAGCAAGCCCATTCATGGTTCCTACCAACAGTGCAGCTAATACTTTCATGAGGAAAAACTCTGGACATGGTGTCCATGACAAACCCACATGGATTGGTACACTCCTTGAGTAAAAGTGGCAGGTGAAGCTTTAAAGTAACTAACTCTGCCTTTTCAGATGCTATAATAAGATCCCATAAACCCTTCCAATCCATACTCCTACAAAGCAGACGTAAATTACCAAGAAGATCAGTTTTTGGTGATGAATCAGTACTATCGGTGAGCAGAGTGCTAGGAGTTGATTGATTCAGAGATGATGACTGGATAGGAACTTCCACTAAATCACAAATGGATCCCCAAGTATGGGGGGAACTTGCTCTACTATCTTTCATAAAGGCAGCAACACAATCAGAAGGCTTGGGATCCTCCTTCAGATAAGCATCCATGCTCATGAACCATGTCCTAACAATTGATTCCAAACCCTTCATGCATAATGGCTGTATAAGAACATTCTCTAGATGGTGTAAAAGGTAAAGAAATAAGAGAGGAAAAAAAGAGATGTGCACATATACACAATAATTGTTGGTACATTTGTTGCTACTAAAATCAAATAAAGCAAAACTCCCTAGTAGGCCTATCTCAATCTATAGCACAACATTTGAATTGAAAAAAAAAAAAAATATATATATATATAGCACAACCACTATATCTTAGCAGTAAATCCCCAGGATCTGCATAACTTCAAACCATATAATCATTGAAGCTTTAAAACTGAACTCAATCGGCAAGTGCAAAAACTAAAGCAATAATTGAAAGCCTTAAACAATCAAGTCGGAATTCATAATCAGGCTGGGGCAGTAACATGGTAGCAACCATATAATAAAGAAAAAACTAAAAAGGTAAAGAGGGCTACAGCAGGAACAATCATGTTATCGGAATGCTGCAAATCTAAATATTCATCAAATTCTCACAAGGTCAAGTCCTCGGTAAGACAAGTATAGTAAAGTATTCAAACTCAAAAATGTATATTTTATAAGTGTTCATTCATGCATTTTACTGAATTTTAGTTGCATTTTGTATTAGATAATGATGATTAAAAGGTTAACTATGTTTTTAAATATTATGCATGTTTATTCACTTTAATGATGCATAAATTAAATTTTAAGTCGTGAAAATTATATATATAAATATGTTAGCGATTGCTTACTAGAAAGGAAGTAATAGAATGATGATTGACAGTTTAATTTGCTGGTAAATTAATTAATTTATAGAAGAAATCATGATTCATGTCTAAGTTAAAGAGTCCGTAGGTAAAGGCATTAATCAACAACTTACTTCATGTAATCCAGTTTATCAACGGACCTGAATATTGCTTTTTCTGTACGACGAGTTTTATTGATATAATAGTAAATACAACTATAGTGAATGATAAAATATGATGAATTATTTTTCCTGTAATATGACTTGCTTAACGGAAATGTATTCTTTGATGAACAATTACTAGAAAATTCATGAAAGAGTTAGAATTAAAAAATTCAATTTAATAGATGTTCGATCATGAAGAACGTGAACTGCCAGGAAAAGAAGTGTGCTTACATAAAACTATCTTAAACATCCAGATATGCATCACGTCCTTGATAACTGCTAACTGAGGAATTGTCATTCCCTTAGTCTATAAAAGGAGCCCCTTAGCCATGAAAGCCCTCCTCTCCTCCTTCTAGTCACCATCCACAGGCACATTCTCCATCTCCTTCATCTTCCACCTTCCACCTATTCATTTATTCCAAAAGGAGATTAACGACATATTCTTCCTCTATTAATTCCCTAGTGCATATGTTGTTCTTTTCTCTACCTAAACGTATCCTTGAAAGAAAGATTCTTGACGTAAATTACTTCCTCATCTATTTCTTAATGTAAATGTAGAGTGACGTCCAAAAAACCACTCAAGTAAAGTTCACCAACTTGACGACCTGGTGGGCTGAAAGTAAAGACAAAGAGAGCGACTCACGCCGGAACCCGTTCCTTCAACAGCAGGGCTTGGCATCCCACGCACAAGTGCGCCGACAGCTGCGTCCTCAGCAGCCACTGACTTGGCAACCCGACCAAGTCAACCGGGACTTGGCAATCATACCAAGTCTCTCGCTCGACACAGCAAACAACCGATCCCTCGGGCATCAGCTAGATCAGCCGGAAACCGTCAACCCTCAACAGGGGCACCACATCATGGAGTCGGAACAGCTAGCCTACTCAGTCTAGGCAACATCTTCCACAAACAGAATACTGGCCAACATCACGGGGTAGAACTAGGGGCATTCTGCCCCTCCTTTGCCACAGTCACTCAAGCAGGCGAATGTGACCAGTCTGTTGCATTTCCGTCCAAGACTCCATCCGATTTCCGCCTCCTATCCACCAGGTAGCCGGTTCCTCCCACCGGGACAGAACTAAGGGCATTCTGCCCCTCATCCTCCTTGAACGCTCGGCGGCCAGAACAGATGGAATCCAACGGCATGACACCTCAAGTAAACGGGTACGGCAGGTCCACCACCGTCTCCCCTGAAGCACTCCCGAGGTTCACCGCTACCTCGAACCAACAGCTGGTCCACTTACCCAACACCCAACCGGAAGACTACGGGCACCGCTCTCGCCAGATCCATCATCCAACGCCCTTTCAACCCAAGGGTTAACAAGCTGCAGAAGACATCAATGATCCTTAACAAGAGTTTGAAGAAGAAGGCCCATGGGTCCAACCACCCGAATCTACCGGCATAACGTCTACTGACGAAATCGAACTTGTAAACCCAAACACTATATAAGCTTGGCTAGGATTTTCCAAGTGGTATCAGAGCGAGGTTGGAGGTAGTGGCCTTGAGTTAGGGTTCGTTTTTCGAATCCATCAGCCGAAGTATCCTCGGACTCGCCCGCACGAAGCCATCCACTCGGACCCACCTGCGCGCAATCGACCACGCGTAGATCCGCCCACACGTAGTCGTCGGCGCTCAGATCCGGCCCTGATCCTGATCCACCCACGCACAACCGTTGGCGTCCTGTTCCACCCGCACGTAGTCGTCTGCGCCCAGATCTGGCTTGCGCGCGCCCATTCGGGTTATGACCAGCACGCGTCCAGGCTAGGTCAGGCCAGGTCAGTCCTTTCGGGTCATTTGGGCTCTTTTTTTTTGGGGGTTCAAATCGAGTGATTTGATCCGTTTGAGGTGGAGTACCTTGACTTTGGCAATTGGTGCTTTGAGATTTTTGACAGAGATCTATTTTTGTGATTGTGATTGATACATTTTCTTTATTGAGACTGTCAATATTAAAGTGGAGGTGTTGAGTAATTTTTGAAATTGAAATTTGTTTAATCAGAGTGTTGCGGTGTATTTTATATTTTTAAATATAAAATGTCAATGCCAGTAATGAAAGTTGATAAGTTCAATGGGAAAAATAGCTTCAGTCTGTGGCAGATTAAAATGAACGCTCTGTTTAAACAACAGGGCATTTGAGCTCCTTTAAATAAAGGGTTAAGTATGGATGAAAAAATCTACAGAGTATGAACAGGAAGAAAAAGCTCATTCTACCATACTGTTATGTCTGTCGGATGAAGTTATTATTGAAGTGGCTGATGAATCTACAGCTTTGGGCTTGTAGAATAAGTTGGAAACTTGGTACATGACAAAGTCATTGACCAACAAGTTGTTGCTTAAACAGAGATTGTTTTCATTGAAAATGAAAGAGGGAACACCCCTTAAGCAACACTTAGATCAGCTGAACACAATTCTCAAGGAGTTGAGAAATATAGGCGTAACAGTTGAAGATGATGATGCTGCTTTTATTTTACTTGTTTCACTCTCTTTGTCCTTTGAGAATTTTGTACAGTCTTTTGTGGTTGAGAGAGATACAATCACATTGGAGGAAGTGAGATCTAGTCTTCACTTCAGGGAGCTGAGGCATATGGTCACGCATGGGAGCAATGACACAAGTGCTTCAGGCCTATCTGCTTACCATGGTGAGTCTAGAGGACGACAACAGAGAAACAACAGCAACAATAAATTATGATTTTCAGTGAGCCAGTTGTCGGTTGTCGGGTCTTCCTACCGGATTGCCGGCGGCGAGCCGGTTAGCCACTCGATCCATACGTCTAAGCATGGGTTTCGGGGAGCCAGTTGTCGGGTCTTCTTACCGGATTGCTGGCAGCAGGCCGGTTAGCCACCCGATCCATACGTCTAAGCATGAGTTTCAGGGAGCCGGCATCCGGGTCTTCTTGCCGGATTGCCGGCGGCTGGCCGACTGGCCACCCGATCCATACGTTTAAGTATGGGTTTCGGGGAGCCGGCTGCTAGGTCTTCTTGCTGGATTGCCAGCGGCAGGCCAACTGGCCACCCGATCCATACGTCTAAGTATGGGTTTCGGAGAGCCGACAGCCAGGTCTTCTTGCCGGATTGCCGGTGGCGGGCCGACTGGCCACCCAATCCATACGTCTAAGTATGGGTTTCGGGGAGCCGACTACCGGGTCTTCTTGCCGGATTGCCAGCGGCAGGCCGACTGGCCACCCGATCCATATGTCTAAGTATGGGTTTCGGGGAGCCAACTGCCGGGTCTTCCTGCTGGATTGCCGGCGGCGGGCTGGCTGGTCACCCGATCCATACGTCTAAGTATGGGTTTCGGGGAGTCGGCAGCCGGGTCTTCTTGCCAAATCACCAATGGTGGGCCGGCTGGCCACTCGATCCATACGTCTAAGTATGGGTTTCGGGGAGCCAGCTGCCAGGTCTTTTGCCGGATCACCGGCGGCGGGCCGAATGGCCTTTGGCACCATTGGTTGATCTTCTACGTGTCTTCCTTTGGCGTGCAACTGTCGGCTGGTTCGTCTGGCGGCCCTTCCTTCTCCCGCATGACGTTTTGCTTGGCGCTGATCCTTGCCGTGGCGTGCAACCGTCCTTGTTCAGCGAGGAGTGGGGGCCTTATTCGTTCTTGCGAGGAGTGGATAGTCTGGAGGAGTCGACTATCCCCGGGTATTGGTGGCAGCGGCCGGCTGATTTACCCAACAGCCCCCCCATTCTTTTTCCGTGTGACATCTCATCTCGTGCAGGTTGAGGTCCGAGTGTCCTGCTGTTTGAGTGGGGCGACGCGCGTGGGCAAGCTTTCCTTCTTCCTGCATGGAATAGTCAGTGTTCTGGCGTAGGTTGCACTGAGTAGTCGACCATCCCTGGGTATTAGTGGCGGCGGCCAGCTGATTTACCCGGCAACCCCCTTCTTTTTCCACGTGACATCTCGCCTCGTGCGGGTTTTGGTCCGGGTGACTGTACTTCCTAAGCGGTAGCCGACTGAATTGTCCGACTAACTTGTTCACCTGCACACTCGTTCGTATATTAGTTTCCAAAGGTGAGGAGGGAGTATCGTTCCCTCCTCTCATCCGTGAATATCTGTGGTGAGTTGTGTGAGAAAGTTGGGACACTCTCTGGTGACTCTCTTTCCTGTGTTTTGTCGATTTCGCAGAGGAGCTTCCAAGTGGTTGCCCAAGGTAGGGTCTGCGCAAGGTAACTGTTCCGACCCAATCGTGCTATCTAGACCTGCAAGGGAATGAAAGGTGTCTCACCTCACGTCAAAAAGACAACCGCTGGACATTCACGCATGTGAGTCCGTATGCTTTCAGGACCTAGCAACAAGTAACTTTTCCTTTTCTTTTTCTCTCTTTTTTTCTTTTCCCTTTTCTCTTTTTTTTTTTCCTTTCTCTTTTTGTTTTGTAATTTACAAAAAATGCTAGAGAGATGTAAATAGAAAAAATTAATATTGAACTGGGAAAAATATAATTTTATGGTTAAATAATGAATAATTTTAGGACATTATTTCTACTGAAGGTATAAAAGTTGACAAAACAAAAGTGGAATTAATATCTAATTTACCTATTCTAGAACTGTTAAAGATATAAAAGCGTGTTTAGGACATGCTGATTTTTATAGAAGATTTATTAAAGAATTTAGTAAAATTACTCAATCCTTAACTCAATTGTTAATTAAAGATGTACAATTTAATTTTAATAAGGAATGTACGAAAGCTTTTAACTTTCTAAAATGAAACCATGAAGTATGTAGTATTGAGTCAAGCACATTCACCTTCGGGCTTGCAATGCTACTGCTTGGAACATGGTAGCTGGCAGCTTGCTTTCTCCTAAATACTCCCCAGAAATAATATTTACCTTGAAATTCTGCACATCGAAAGGCAAGGAATATAAGTCTTCAGAATGCAAAGTTATAATGATTCAATCTATCGTACGACACTAATCCAGTGTAAGTTATTAAATTGGAAAAAAAAATTCTACAAGACTAAATAAATAATGTGCAATAAGGAAGTTTCTCAATGGTGTACATTTTTAATTGTAATTTCCTTGGGTCAAGATGGTCTAAATACAATAAGTTGATAGCCCGTTGAATTCTTTACAAAACCTGTCAGTCACAATTAAATTACAGCTTTATCTTTAAGCTGGAATGGATTCCAATCAGGAGTCAAATAACAAGATGTACTACAAAACACAACCACATAAAAGATGCGCAAAAAAAAATAATCAAAACTTACTTTGATAGGGTCCTGGTAATAATTCAGTAGATGGAAAGATAAGAAGCTCGGCTTCCTCAAGAACAACCTTCCAAAAAATGTTGTGCACAATAACATCACCCAGTATTTGATCATACAATGGTCTGACACTGAAAAGGAAAAAAAAAGGAATGAATTCAAGAAACGCACAAGATATTGTAATATAAAAGGTTAATCTGAATGCTGGAGGGTAGCACCTGTCATTAAAAGGAAAAAAATATAGAGCTATCCTTTCACCAGTTGGGCGCGATTTTCTAAAACAATCAGGTAGTGATTCCAGTATAGATTTCTTATCAAGGCATAATATAGAAGGTATCATCCGAACCCCTCCAATTACCCTCATACATGCATTGCTTGATAAGTGTGCCACTATTGGCAAACATATTCCATTACATATGAAAAAACATCCACTAAAAAGAAGAAAAAGATTATCCATAGAAATGCTAAAGATGAAAGTATGATGTGAGCAAATGGAAGCAAACATATCTCAAAGGTTAGAAGCACTGCAAAATGTAAAATTAATATGTTTCAAGAGTGATACTAACCACCAGACAGGTTCTATTATGGGTAAGGCAGGGGCACAACTGATACTATCTGGCACAGCCTGTGACTCAGTAATCAATGTGGCACCATCCACAATTGAAGAAGAATGACAATAGCCCCCTCTTAGAGAACAGAGATCTACAGAGGGCCCACTCCCTTTATGCACATTAGAAACTACATCAAAACAAAGCTTATGTGGATCCTCTTCGCCCAAATACAAATCATCCAATACCAACTGCCTCCTTCTCTTTGATAATTTATCTCCTTTGAAATCTAGGGAATCATTATTGCACTGCCTCATTGCAGATGAATCCTTCGCATTTGAACAGTCAGATTCTAAAGATTGAGGACAACCGAATTTGATAGAACTCATTTTGGCCACTTTCATAAAACACAATTCATCTGCATCCTCATCATCCAGTATCAATTTCCTTTTCCTTTTGACCATTTTCCCTTCATGGGATTTGCTTGCAGCATGCATACACTTCTTTCCCATCAAGTCCAAACTATCACAGTGGATGTGAGCAACATCACCTTCCTCGTCATCAAGCACTGCTCTTCTTCTTTTCATATTTATGATTCTAGCCTTTAGAGTTTTAGAATCTGGATAAATGCAAAGCTCTGGACCCTGAGATGCCTCACTATGCATGTGGCATGCATCAGAAGTATCACCTATAGTATCCTTCTCTGGCATGGATTGATCTGATAAAGACTTGTCAACTTGAAGACAACCTACACTAGAATTACATTTAATATCAGAACCAAGCCAATCATCAAAAGAAGAACTCTTTTCCATTTACAGTATTTCATTCAAATTTTTGAAATCGGGACTTCTTCCATATGTAATAAATGAATTCGGTGTATCTGCAACAGCTTCAGGAAAATTACTTGCATGCTCCAGTATTACATTTGGAATAAAAATATGGTTTGTAGATCAAGTTAGACAACATTGTTCACCTGCATGGTCAATTTGGGGCAGATGATATCTTTTATGCTCCTTGACTTTCACACAATGGGTACTAGGAAAGGTTGGCATGCATTGCTCGCATGTCCAAATCAAATCAGTTATATTGAACAAACAATAACTGAAAATAAAACAAAGATAAGATTCTCATAAATCTCAGAATAAGGGATGTTTTAGGACAAGAAAGAATACATTATCATGAAAACAATTTGGCACAGATTACATAAACAAGTATATTTGCGATAAAATCCATTTTACAAGGAAAATGGAAGAGTGTAACAATTGACTTGGTTGGAAAGGGTAAAATCTAAAAAGATTTTATGCATATAAACTACAAATGATCAACTTCGATAAGAAAGGCAAATCCAATGAATGCGAAGCTCCCAAAAAGGTGTAGTTTAAGAAGGACCCAATTATCAAATCATGACAATAAACTTAATCTAAATAATATTTAATGTCATGCAAAAAGACATCTTCAATATTTGTAATTATCAATCAATAACAGAACATCAAATACAAAAACTTCACTAAGGCATTGCTAGAGTTGTTAATTATATATAAGAATAGTTTAAGGGGTTTTATGTAAATGGTCCCTTGTATGGTGTATGCAATATTGTTTTCAGTGAATTAAGGAAAAATAATCTATCCTTCATTTTCATAAAAAAGAGAAATGCCTAAAATATCAAGGTTGAAGATGGTAAAACAAATAGGTTCATTTTGTGCAACAAATGAAATGACACGCATTCCTTCAAAATATATAATGGCAAAGAATAATATCATTGTGGAATAAAACATACCGATGCTGAGCAGAAGCATTGCATTTTGAGCAAGAAATAAGCAAATCAGTAAAACCTATTGCACCACACATTTGACAAATTCCATCCTACAAACAAGCCCAAAATATTCAATCAATCATAACTATGAAGAATTAAGTGATGAAAATAATAATAAATTAAAATTACAAAAAAAATCATTATTCAATTGATTATGACCACAAAAACTACCATTATCATAAAAACTAAAAAATCATAAATCACTTTCTTTTTACATTGATGGCTTGAGGACCAAAAACCTAAGGAAAAGGAATATCAAAAAATATTAATAAAAACGAAAAGAAAAATCAAAGAATAAACAATATGATAATGAAAACTTATCAAACCATATTTGATTTAGAACAATGTTGATTAATTATGCGCCTAATGGAATAACACACGCAAGGACATTTACTAAAGAATATCCATTCGTATATGGTTATTAAGCAGAAAGTTGTAAGAATATGCATAACTCCTTTATTAATGCTTTAGCAAGATTATCAACATAAGTAATGCATTTGAAATATATAATAATTTATAATTATTTGTTTATGGTATACGCAATACGCAAAAATTGAATAATAATTTAAAACAATTGCATAGTTACCTAATCTTTTAATATAATATATAATCAAAATTTTCAATGAAATTATAAACTATATTTCAATGAAGAAAACAAAATTAATTTTAGCAACATCACAAAAATCTGAAAAAGAACCTAAAGCAGTGAAGGCAAGCTATATCTATATGAAATAAATGCAACATAATAATGAAGATCATCGTTTCTTGATAATATAAAAGAAAATTGATATCACTTGTTTTCAAAAGAACTCTATAAAAAATTCAAATAAATATCTAAACCTTAGAATCATGTGTATGTGAGAGAAGCTACCAATGCTACATTAATACAAACAACATATGTTAAAATTCACTTGTTGTATGTCTTACAAGTGAATGTGTGTGAATTTATTCAAATATCACGTTAAAATTTTATCTTAAAATTAATTGATGATGAGTGAAAGAGTTCATTATCATATAAACCCAAATCCTTAGGTACAATCGATAATTTAATCAATTAGAAACTGTTCCAAAAATTATGAATGCAATAAAAAAGAAAATTTAAGAAGAAATACTATTTACCAAAAAAATGGTGATACTTAATGAAACTAGAGCAAGAATTAGTTCTAAATTAAAAATATGGAGGGATAATTTAGAGTTCAAAAGATTTAGATCAAGTATACCAAAAATTGAATATATATACAGTATAAGTTGAACAAAAAATAGGAATAATAATGAAAGTATACCTTTAAACATTCATTAAGTATAAATAGTCCACCTTTGAAGTCCTGATGCGCCTTAAATATTATCCAATTCACCAACTCTTTTTGCTCAAACTAGGCTTAAACCATGCTTAAATCGGATAAACCTTCGAAGTCCTAATGTGCCTCAAATCTTATCCAATTCAGTTACTTTTCTTGCTCAAACTAGACTCAAACCATGCTTAGACAAGTCAGAAAAACCCATTTTTGAATCTAGCAAACCTTGCTTTTAGCCCCAACGACCACAAAAAGTTCATTCAAAAACCTGTTATTATCACTCTCTTGGGTGTTCGATACACCAAACCAGCCCTTCATCGATTTTCTCTTTTTAGTGCACTAATATATCATTCAATCATTTTTTGGTGTGACCACCACTTCCCCCTCCAAAGCACCAACAATTGTTTATCTCAATCTTCTCTCCTTTAACCACTTAAGCACCAATGATCACCTCTTCTTCCTCTTTCCTCCATTTGTCGGAGCACCACCTTGGTTATGTCATCCAATTGCACTGCCCAATGCATTGGTGAGCCTACCTCTCTTTCTCTCTCTTTGATGCATCTAATGCAAGAGCCCGATACACTAACACACATTTCTCTTCTCTCCCTCCACCTATGGGTCCAATGCGATCTACCAGTCACACCATCTAGTGCAAGTCTAGTGAATTGATCTTTGCCTCTTCTCCTTTTAGTGAATAACACATGTTGCCATACTTTCACTAATGGTCAACATGTGTCCTCCAATGACATCCTCTCTTAAATGCAACATATCAATTACAACCTTAGGTCCAATTAACCCCACACTAAGCCTCTCTGTTGCTCCCTTCCAAGTTTGGCGTAACCATCTGATTACACCACCCAAGGCAAACCTAATACACCTTCTCTCTTTTCACTGATGAGTACCTCATTAATGCCACCTTATCGTCTCCCTTATTTCTTGCCAACACATAGCACACTGTCCATGTCATGCATCCTAATTTGTCTAGAGCGAACACGTCGCTACTACCCTTTGTCTTGTTCACTTCACCTAACAGACCAACTTTGGCGACCACCTCCTAGCTCTGCCTATTGTTGCTTGAAACATCAACCTTCATCAACTCTCTAACAACCAAGTCACCACCACATCATTTGTTGCCTCACAAGCATCACCCTTTATGATTTCCTCAATGGTGACTCCTCTAGGTTATGCCAGCCATGCCATGTAACAACCACTATTGCACCATTATGCACGAGGTAGAGCAAATCAATCGTATTAGTTTAAAGACTTATGTTATTTACCAAATGTAGTTCTTCCTCAAAACTTCAAGGTTCCTAATTTTGAAATGAACAATGGGAGAAGTTACCTTATTGTACACCTCAAGGCCTATTGTAAAGACATAACTCTCTTACAAATAGATGACAAACTACTAATGTGCCTATCTCAAACAAGCTTGACATTTCCAACCCTCCAAATGGTACACCAACCTAAATCTCTAAAATGACACAAATATGATGTCTTACACACAACTAGACTGATTTACCTTGTACCCGAGACAATCCTACAATAAGCTAGCCCTTGGCAACAACAAAATTAATGACAACAAGGTAATAGGCCTTGTGATCGGCAATTCACCCTTTTCTAGAATCACTCAATGCTATCTTCCCCAAAGTCCTCCCTTTCCTTCATCTCCCTCAACCACAACTAGTGTCTAATCTTCTACCTAGGGGTTATCAAGTAGATAGATACTGTGAGTATCATTGGTCCCCCATTTATGAACATTACTTCATCTTGTCTAAGCGACACCTATCATATCCCATTTTCATGTCCTCCATCCTCTCGAGTAGCACAACCCAATCTCCTTTCCAACCTCGTGGCCATGGTCAAGAACTACCGCCAGTGATGGGGGATATAAGCAATGACAATCACTTGGTTGTCAAGGTGATAGAATTCCAGAGTCCATCATGCCAACGTTGTGGCCCAAACAACAATGTGTTGGCTATTAAGAGCAAGACAATAACCATATAAAGGCACCAAACACTTTCCAAGGATTGAATAGATTCATCAACAATGTATTTATCAACCTAGGAGATATTCCACCTCCTTGGGTATGTAAAAAAATATCCAAATTGAAATTTATTTAAAACTTTATTATCAATCTACAATTAAGTTAATTATTTTTCTTCATGTGAATATCAACATTGTAGTGGTAGTGCTCCATTAGTTTGTATTATGTTCTCTATAACATTTGAAGTTTACGAAATATTCAAAGTAAAAAAACTCACATTACTCTGAAGGGGTTTATTATACACATCAAGTTAAAAATCTAAAATATCTTGATGTTTATGAAATACCTTGAGTAAAAAATGAATACTACTTATGAAATTTGTTAAACACCTCAAGTTAAAAATTCACAATACTTTTGGTACTTGTAAAACACCTCATGTTAATAATCTACCTTAAAATCGCTTTTGTTAGAAGATTGATAATGATTGCATTAATAATCCTTTCACTAATGGTCCACATATGTCCTCCAACGACATCCTTTCTCTCTCTTATGCAACATATCAATCACAACCCTTGGTTCAATTAACCTTGCACTAAACCTCTCCGATGCTCTCTTCCAATTCAGTGCAACTATCTGATTACACCACCTAGGGCAAACCCAATACACCATCCTCTCTCTTTTCTTTGATGAGTACCTCGTCAATGCCACCTTATCGTCTCCCTTATTGATTGCCAACACATGGCACACCGTCCACATGGTGCATCACAATTTGTCTAGAGTGAACACATCTCTATTGCCCTTTGCCTTGTTCACTCCACCTAGCAAACCAAATTGGCGACCACCTCCTAGCTCTGCTTATTGCTGCTTGCCACATCAACCTTCGTCAACTCTTTAACAACCAAGTCACCACAACGTGTTGTTGCCTCGCAAGCATCACCCTTTATGATTTCCCCAATGGTGAATCCACTAAGTTATGCCAACCATGCCATGCAACATCCACTAGTGCACCATTATGCACACGGCCTAGTAAGTATTAGTTTAGAGACTTGTGTTATTTTCCAAATGCAGTACTTTCCCTAAAGTCTAAGGTTCTTGATTTTGAAATGAACAATGAGAGAAACTACCTTACATTACATTAATATAATAAATATTATTCATTATTCTATTACATATTTGATTCATTATTTATCACAACTTTTGAAAAAATACTATCACATTATTATAATAAATACTATTCATTATTTTTTTACATATTTTATTTATTATTTATCACAACTAAAAAAAAAGCTATTATCATTTTTTATCATAAATCATGTAATTTCTAAAAAAATCGTGAAACTCAATTCATATCGTCAAAATGCCCAAACAAACACACGCTTTGAATCAAACCAAACCAAACCAGATCTAGCATAATCTTAATATCGCCTAAAACACGTTATCTAACATCAAGAAATTCAGTAAAATCATAAACAATTTAACAATAACGTCATCATCGTTATGACGAGAAAACACGAAAAAAGGTGGTTCATGGCCATCCAAGCAAAGACAAGCTTGGATATTCACAAACAAAATAGTAGAGAAACCGTAACGGAAAGTAAAAAAAGGGCGAGAGATGGACAGAAAACTTACCATCGCATCGAAGAAGGATTGATAATGATATAGAAAATGTGACGGACAAAATGGAGAAATAGCACGGCCACGACACTCGAATGGGGCAGAGATGAAGAGAAGAAACCAGAGCAAGAGCAAGAAAACAAAGAAACGAACATTCGTGGGAGAGAAGAACGGAGGAAGTGGAACAAAATACCACAAACGAAACCTCGAGACTGGCGAGTGGCAACTGATGCCGATGGCCAGCAAGCATCCTGGTTATATAGAGAGAGAAACTACCCTTCACTTTTTTTGAATAATAATGTGTTTTTATTGGTCACATTTGGTAGAGATATTTTTATCACTACATAACTAATAATAATTTACATTTTATTATTTTATAAATTTTTATATATTATTATTATTATTATGTAAATTTTTACTTTATAATCTATTATACAGTTTGTAACTATTTAATCGAAGTTCACAACAAACTCAACCATTGTCCGCGTTAAAGTTCCTAGGGTTTCTTTAAAAATAATGTACGTTTTAAAGGCGACGTTCGACAAATCGACGTGCTCAACTGGCAAACGCCCGTAACCGTCGCAAATTAAATTTAATTAATGACGGCAGCCGGTCAATATTCTTCTTATAGATTTTAAAATTTTGAAAAGTCAGAAATTTTCAAAACGACGCTGAATTTGTGCGATATTTCCGAAATCTTTTGCTACAAAACTTATATTTTCCGAAACGACCCTGTTCTTCAGCAGAAAGGTGAGAGTTTCCCTTTTGAGACGTCGGCCTGATTACGCAAGGCTGGCTTTCCTCATTTTGTTTATTGATGAATCATGAAGACTGAAATGACCTTTTTTATTTGAAATTATTACTATGATATAATTTTACTTGGACCATAAGAAGTCGAACATTCTTGATAATACTAACATCTTTATTTAAATTTTTAACTATAACTTTTTTCTATTATTATATTAGGAAAATGATGGTGCAATAAAAAAATCACGAAAAACAATTATGCGTGAAAGTCAGGAATTTAAAATAAAAATTAATAACAAAATTTATTTTTAAAATAAAATATAAATATCAGTATAAATAAAATTTAATATTAAAATAAAATAAGAATATTAAATATTAATACGATACATAAATTAAAATTGCATAAACTATTAAGATTAAATTTCATTTATCTTTATTTAATATTATATATGTTAAATTTCATTTAACAATCTTAATCAATATGATTAAATTTAGTTTTAACAATTTTAAAAAAAAAAATTTGATAAACCAAGACTCTCTTTTTTCCCATTTTTTCCTTTATTTTTTTAGATAAGCACATGCATACATGCATGCAAATACAAGAATTTTTCATACAAGTACGCATACAGATGCATGGATAAGATATACAAATTCGATGAGGTAGCTATTTCAAAAATTAAAACACATGCAAAGAAATATAATTATAATGCATGTATGGTTGGTTGCATAAGCGAAAATCCGACAATTAACGGTTAAGCAGGTAAACATATTTTAATTCATACAGCACATTAAATACAGATTCAAAAAATTAAAAAATGGCAGAGGATGCCAACGGTCGGACCTTTTGCGGAGAACTTTTCGTCTTTTCCGGCCGCGTCCCACGCCGCATTCAATGCTGCTCGAATCAGAGGGTTGCTGAACGGTGACTTAGGGGGAGTTAGGTGCAGGGGCGGCGATTGACGGTCGCGGTAGTCCGGAGGGAAGCTGGGTGACAGTGGAAGGGGAGGTGACGGCGGGAAGATTCGGGCGGATTAGGGCGCACGCGAGCGGTGAAGTTGTGAGGTTTGGGAGTGCGAGAGCGTAGGCAGCGGAGGTGCGGGCGGGCGTGCCGGAGCTGAGGGAGGTAGATTGGGAGTGAAGCGTTCGGCTCGGGTGGAAGGGGAGGTGACGGCGCGAGGAGTGGATGCTTCATGCTTGCGGTTTCTTTCCTTATATTATCGTTCCCTTCAGCATGGCGTGTGCTCGTAGGGTAGGTCAGAAAGTGTGACGGGTCGAGCAAATTTGAACGGAGCTGGTGGTGGTGGTGGTCGCGGTCGCGGTCGCGTCGTTCGATTTTTTTGTTTTTTATTTTTCAAATATTCAAAATATGAACGTTAGAAATTAGAGTGTATTTTTTACCGACGAAAATTACCGAGAATATCTTTGTTTAAATTGTATTTATTATATATTTTTATTTTTATTATATATTTTAATTATGTATAATAATATTTACAAATATCTTTAATATTTTATATTAAAAATATTATACAAAAAGTTTATATCGTTATCATTAATTCTTAAAAAACATAAATTCTATTTTACTTAATTTTACTTTTTAAACAAATACAGCATACATCATTTGCAGACTAAATTCTCTATATATTATCATATAATAATGACAACATATGTTAAACATACGTATTTTTTTATACAGTTTGGTAGGTTACAAATGAGTTACATACTTAATTTAATTCTTTTATTAAATGGATCGATAGCGTAAACGATTTTACCCTGTTTGTGGTGTTCAGCGATGATGACAATGATTAACTTGAAATTAAGTGGCGTCCTTTAATTTGCCAGCAATCCATAATGCGAAAGGACTTATAAATATTATAAGAGTTTTAATTTACCATAATTTTTTTTAATACAAGACTATATAATCCAACAATTTTATGCCTTTCCAAGTTGCTTATTTTTGATAAAACGGGAAAATTTGAAAAGAGAAAAAATGATCAGGTCCATTTGAGGATATAAAGCTTGCAGGACAACACGATACACATTTTTCTTTTTTTCTGAGTTACTAATCTGCAAGATGAAAGATTAAAAAACTTTATCCAATCTTCTCACATGATACCATCATTAATTAATAGATCACTAACTCTACTAACGGGCATATATGTTGATCGAACAGATAAGGTGTTATTTTGCTGTTCTAGGCATGATGTTTCCATCTGCTTATGATTTGAAATCACAGTTAAATGTTGTTCGCACGCCTGGCTCGTATGTTGAAAGATAATTTAGCGAACAGACATGAGCTGATAAGATCATCCTGCCATCATCTATTTGATCATGCAATATTCTATCCAGACTAATTCAAATGAGTCATTCAGTACACCTGAACCAAGACAATTTGATTAAATTAAGTGTGCGTGTGGTCTTCAAAGGCTGTTATATAATTCTGTCCACAAATGACTATATAAATTAAATGCCAAAAGAAAAATAATATCATCGTCTAAAATCGTCGGGCCATGGGCTCCCATTGTTTTCTCAATTTTTTGTAATATTTTGATCAAGCGTGAATAATTAATACGCTGTCCGTAGAGATGATTCATCGAAACTTCCTACAATGATAACCTCACCTAATAATAAAGTGAATGTAGGTTGTGATGTTATGGTGTGCTAGCTGTTTAATTACTTTTAAATGCAAGAATATTGCTTCGAATTTATTTCGATTATAAGAAATTTGTTTGAATATCAAGCAATTCGAAATTGTTTCTAGTAATGCCGCAACCAAGAACACTTTTCTTTTCTGACGGTACCATTCTTATTTAAACATTTTTTAATTAAAATATATTTACATATATAGTTAACTAATTAATCTATAAACATAATGCTTTATATAACAAAAATTCAATCGATCCTACTGTATTAATTTCATCTAGATGTTATATGAAAGTCACGAATAGACAACAAGTAACAAGTCCTATATCATATAAATTTAAGTTATATTTTCTTTTCTTGACCATTCAAATCCCTTAAATGGTTGGAATAACTTGTTGGTATGGTTGAAAGTTCCACAAATTTTTGGTGGCCAATATTTTATGGGAAAGTTGGAAAGCTCGTTGCAAAATTAATATGGCCAGTGAAGATAGAGAATTTGGCATGATTCGCAAGAAGGTAATAACTTCTGTCTTGCTCTTTTTTAGAAGTAGAATGCAAGTCACTCGAGATTGCATGGCTAGAGGGAGAGGAATTTCATGGAGAAAATCGACGGAGGGTTTATGAAAGTTGAACGTGGATGGGACCTTTGACACAAGGAAGAAAACAGTTGGTGGATGGATCCTTCGTAATTCCAAGGGCAATCTAGTTTAGGCTGCAGCCTCATCACTGGAGGTAGTGGATGTTAGTCATATTGGTTCTTCTTGTAGTTATGAAATTTTATATGTTTGCAAGGATTAAATGTGGAAATGTGGAGGTAGAATTAGATGTCAAGGCTTTGGTATACACCATTGCATGTGATGGAAACTGGGTTGCGGATTTAGTGGCACATAAAGATGTTGGGGTAAACTTATAGGTTTGGATGAATACAACTTGCCCTCCTAACATTTGGAAGTGTATTTTTTTAGACTAGTGGAGTATTTCAAGCATTTGGGACTATTGACGAGGGTCTTCAGGTTTGCCGTGTTGTTCTTGGCTTTCCTTGTGTGTCTAGTTTTGTCATCGTCTTCTTTGGTTTATATTTTTTAAAAGCTTGGTTTGTTGTACATTTACTTTTTTTGGTTGTATCTTGGACTGTCCCCTCACCTTGTAAGTTTTTTTCCTAGTTTTATGGTTTACAAGCACTTACCCGATGAATAAGATTATGAGAGAAATTTCTTAAAAAGTGTATATTTTCCTTGTCTACCTGACTTTGTTTAATTCATCTTTTTGTTGTTAATTATAACTAAGGATCTATTTTTTTGATAATATAATCTCAAATTAAAAATAATATTGTGAATTAGGACTCTTATAATATTTAATTGAGTCATTCACTTGCAATTGCATGATTTTAGTAGGATGAATTTCATCATTATATTAGAGTTAATCCACATATATCTCATGTAAAACACCAATAAGACAACTTCATAGTAGACTTATAAGTGCGAGTGTGTTGAGAAAAACAGTTAGACATTGAAAATGATAAATGGAATTGAAGCTAATAATATGGTGAACTAAAACTCTTATCATACTAGTATTAATTAATTTTAATAAGGTGAATCTCATACTTCAATAAAAAATAATAATAGCACGTATCTTATTACTTTGATTAGCTCTATATCCTACATTTTTTATTAATTAATTAGTGTTTTTCCGGTGGTTCCACAGCTATCATGCACTTTAATTAATTATAATTATATACTGCGTTCTTCATATATAGAAAACCTATTTTGGTGGAGTCTATTCCTTGTCCAATATTGAAATGGTCATAAATTTCCAGAAAATTACAGGATGGCAAATTTTTGCCTTCTTGTAACTTGTAAGGCCAAAAAATGTGGTATTTAGGAGTTGAGGAACAACATATATATATATCTACATATATAATTAAGGTTCATAAACTTTAGTTTTCAAATATAAATTAAAGGAAACAAGAAAGAGAAAGGATCATATAATTCACCGCACATACGTTTCAGATTCTGGACACTGCCATCTTTTTGCTAGCTGATCACAAAAACTGAAATTGGCGGATTATATTACACATGACTAGACAATCTTCCATCTCCCACCTCTCTTCTTTCAATAACGTACTGTTTGGGCTTTAAAGAAAAGGCCAGTGATCATATGCCCAGGTCGTTCTGGATTTTGCATGGTAACAAGCTAGCTAAGGGACCAAGAATGTCACATTACCTAGCTAAATCCTCCAAATAGGCATGTCATGCACAAAAAGAGAGAAGAAGAAGAAGAAGATAAAGAAAAAGAAAGAAAGGATACACCCAAAAAAAAAAAAAAAGTTCGATCACCATATATGCATGTACATTTGTTCTCCCACTTCTCCTGTTCCGTTGATCATGGCGTTTGTAGGCTGTGCAGCCCCGCTTCGTTAAGGTGCTTCGAAGGCCCCGACGGTGGAATTGGGGTTCTTTTGGGCAAGAACCCAAAGAAGAAGCCCGAGTTCTTCGCAGTCGCGGGTTTAACATGGAGAACTTGAGTGTTTCTAGAGCCATGGCAGCAGAATACATACAAGAAAAGGAACAGAAGTAGAAGGGAACGTTTTCCGGTGCAACCCATCCGCCAGGAGAAGGAGCTAGAAAATGTACCTGCAGATCAAATTAGGCAAGGAAGAGGAGGAGATCGATACCACCCGAGGATGAGCAATAATCGTCAAAGGATGTATGTATATATCAATCGAAAGTAATTAATGCGCGGTGGTATGAAGTGGAGCAGTTGCTGCTAATAAATTTTTAGCCTTGGGTTGTTGCCTGTGCTTGAGGGAGCTCCTCCTCCATGGAATTAAATGGATGGGGGTGAAAGGTAAGTCTACGTTAGACCGTAGATAAATAATTAATTATTTATCTTGTCCAGCCCCTCTCCTTTTACTACCGAAACATGGAGAATGGTGGATTGATGGGTCCACGGGTATTTAATGGCCGACTAAGGAACCGGAAGTCCGGAACCATTCGCTCATCCCTGGACGGCCCTGCCTGTCTCGTGGGTTATTTTTTGCGGCAATTCTATTTGACGTATGTGCCTGTCAATCTTATCTCTCCGTTTATTTACTGGCTGGCGTAAGCAATTGTGCAAGCCATCCTCCTCCTTGCAGGTTATTATTTACTTTAGCAGCGGATCTAGAGATATGTCACGGTTAATCGATTTAAAATTGGATGCAGCGTTAAAGCTGACGCCTACGTACATTTCTTTTTGTTGGGAAAAATGAAGACCTAATAAGACATGAATGAAACAAATAAAATTGTAACCAAAAATCATTCACAGGTAACATACAGAATTTTTACATGAAAAACTTTTTTCAGTGAAAGAAGAAAAAATCACAGGACTTTCTCGGTCTAAGTAACCTACACTCTACTGTTAAAAAAGGTACAAATATTCTTCTCAAGTTCTCAACTTGACATCACCAGAATCACATATTATCTTCAATCAACAGTAATAATAATAATGATGGGAGGTATAAACTGAAATGTCGATCAGAACACTATCTGATCACAATCCAAGCTCTATCCGACAGTCCAAGCCTTATCCGGCCTTCGTGCGTCCGAGCACGGTCCACGCTTCACGCATCCAAGCACTCCAGGCTCACGCGTCTGATCAGCCACGATCGAGCGCAAGCCACGCCCAGTCCACCTTCACGCGGACCGAAGCTTGTCTGGCCTGTCCTCCATCAGAACCACCACACATCTTCACTGGAATCGGCGACTCCACACGCCTCTCATCTTCGTCGGGATTGCCAACTCCACGCGCACACTTGCGCACCTCTCGGAAGCGCTGGAATCGGCAACACGAGACACTGCGCGGGACAGTCCACCAAACACCTGCGCACCTCTTCCCGTCGACTGCCAGTGGCACCACGCACGAGCCACTCGCGCGTCTCTCCCATCGACCATCAATGCCGGCGACACCACGCGCACACTTGCGCACCTCCTCCTGTCTTCTCCGGGACCAGCGATAGGATCTGGCCACTAAAATCGGGAGCCGATTTTCCCCAAATTCGTCTGTCCCGATTTTTTTTCCCCAAATTCGTCCTCCCCAATTTTTTTCTCTCTCTCCTGTATTTTTCCCCCAATCCGCAACCTTACAATCAACCTGTGAAAAAAAAGAAATTTTGGGCCGTCCGTAGGCCCATGGAGGAGGAGGAACTCGGCCCAACAATCTCCCCCTTCGCTCGCCTACATGGATCAGTCTGCAAGGCCTGCAATCTGAGCACAGATGCTCAGCTTGTCTCTTGATACCATTTTAGTGAGCATGTCAATTCCATTGTCATCTGTATGTATCTTGTTGAATTCCAATTCCTTAGTATTCAAAACGTCTCAAATCCAATCATATCTCACCTTGATGTGCTTAGATCTGGAATGAAAAGACAGGTTCTTGCTTAGATGAATAGCACTTTGATTATCACCTAGTAAAACAAACATGTCCTGCACCATTCCAAGTTCTCCAAGCATTCTCTTCAACCATAGCATTTCTTTGCAAGGTTCAGTAGCAGCAATAAACTCAGCCTCTGTAGTCGACAGAGTAATGCATTTTTGTAATCTGGACAGCCATGAGACAGCTCCCCCTGCATAGACAAAGAGATACCCAGAGGTAGACTTTGAGTCATCTACATCACCTGCCATGTCTGAGTCTGTATAACCAAGTAAGGTTGGTTCTCCACTACCAAAGCAAATTCTCAAATCTGTGGTGCCACAAAGATATCTCATAATCCACAGCACTGCTTCTCAATGCTGTTTCCCAGGATTTGCTAGAAATCTGCTCACCGCACTGACTGTATGAGCTATATCAAGTCTCGTACATATCATGGCATACATGAAACTTCCCAGTGCAGAGGCATATGGAATCTTTTCAATTTCCCTCCTCTCCTCTTCTGTAGTAGGAGACTGCTTCTTGCTCAATCTGAACCGAGCCGTAAGAGGGCAACTAACACAATCTGCATCATCCATCTCAAATCTTTTGAGAACTCTCTCAATATACTTGCGCTGAGACAAGTATAGTTTCCTGGAATTTCTATCTCTTTCAATCTCAATTCCAAGGATCTTTCTTACTGGTCCCAAGTCTTTCATAGCAAAAGACTGATGCAGTACTTTCTTCAGATTTGCAATTCTGGACCTATTCTTGCCAACGATTAGCATATCATCAATATAGAGCAATAGGTAAATGAACTCGTTAGGAGAAAAACTCTTGACAAAAACGCAATGGTTACTGCTACACGTATTGTAGCATTTCTCTCCCATAACAGAGTCAAACTTTAAGTACCATTGCCTTGGGGCTTACTTCAGACCATAAAGACTTTTCTTCAACCTACATACAAAATCTTCTTTTCCTTGTTCAACAAACCATTCTGGTTGCTCCATGTATATTTCTTCCTCCAAATCTCCATGGAGGAAAGTAGTCTTTACATCCATCCGTTCTATCTCTAAATCAAGACTTGCTGCCAAAGCTAAAACCATTCGGATAGATGTCATTTTCACAACTGGAGAGAATATTTCATCAAAGTCAATACCTTTCCTTTGAGTGAAACATTTCACCACAAGTCTTGCTTTGTATGTTGGATGTGGTGTGTGCTCTTGTTCCTTAATTCTGTAAACCCATTTGTTCTTCAGTGCCTTCTTGCCTTGAAGCAACTCCACCAGATCATATGTGTAATTTTCATGCAAGGAACTCATCTCATCTTGCATGACTTTCATCCATTCTTTTGCATTTTTGCCTTCCACTGCATCTTCATAACATTCTAAATCTGCATCATCAGATAATAGCACTACAAACTCATCTAAAGGATATCTGGTGGAAGGTACCTTTTCCCTAGCTGATCTTCTAAGAGGGATAGCTGGTGGAACTTCTTGCACTGCCGATTGTTGGTCATGACCATCTGCTTCAGTATCATCCTGACCCTATTTAACCGTGTCTGCATTATCATCAACACCTTCACCTTCAACCTGTTGTTGTGCTGGAATCACAGGAGCTGAGTCTTGATCAATCAAGTCTCCTTGTTCTTATGTTGCTTCAACTTATGTCTTGTTTATATCTTCAAGTGTTTGATCTTCGACAAACACAACATCACGACTTCTGATGATTTTCTTTGCCACTGGGTCATACACTTGTAGCCAAAATCATCCTGCCCATAGCTGAGAAGGATACACTGTCGTGTCTTTGCATCGAGCTTGGTTCTTTCATCCTGAGGGACATGCACAAAGGCTTTGCTTCCAAACACCTTCAAGTGACTGTAAGAGACATCCCTATTATACCAAGCCTTGTTTGGAACATCTCCCTGCAGATAATAACATGGTGAAAGATTAATTAAATATGCAACCATCATCAAGGTCTCACCCCAATAGGACCTTGGCAGCTTTGCTTGTGAAAGCAAACATTTGATTCTTTCCACTAATGTTCTATTCATCCTTTCTGCAACACCATTCAACTGTGGTGTCTTTGGAGGAGTCTTTTGGTGTTTGATTCCTTGTTTCCTACAATAAACATCAAACGGCCCACAATACTCTCCTCCGTTGTCAGTTCGAATGCATTTTATTTTCTTCCATGTTTGTCTTTCAACTGAAGCTTGGAACTCTTTGAACCTATAGAGTACTTGATCCTTGGACTTTAAAACATAAGTCCAAACTTTCCTAGAGAAATTATTAATAAAAGTAACAAAATATCTAGCTCCACCATGTGTTGTTACCTTCATTGGCCCACAAACATCAGAGTGAATTAGCTCTAGCAATTCTGGCTTCTTGGAAGAAGGTTAACTTTTGAAGGCAACTCTATGCTATTTTCCTGCTAAGCAATCTGCACAATCATTCAGATGCACACCTTTCAACTTTGGCAAGAGATTCTTCTATAAAAGTGTTATCTTCCCTTTCTCACTCATGTGCATGAGTCTTTTGTGCCACAACACACTTTGATCTTCATTATCTAAAGCATTTATGGAAATACTAGAAAGTTTAGCATGAATGCAATACAATTGAGACATCTTTTTACCTTCTACTATTACCATGCTTCCTTTAGTGAGCTTATACCTTCCATCTCCAAATCTACTCAAGTACCCTTCATCATCAAACTTTCCAATTGAAATAATGTTAAGTCTTAAATCCTCAACATGTCTCACAAACTTAAGAATCAACTTGCTATCATTTTCTGTCTCTAGTTGCACATCTCATTTTCTAACAATCTTTACTTTGTTGTTGTTTCTCATCTTCACTATCCCGAAATCACCTGAAGTATAGGAGAAGAAGAAATTTCTTTGAAATGTGACATGAATGGTAGTATCACTATCTAACACCTATGTGGTTTCATCATTACCTACAAGATTAACAGATTCATCACAAACAACAAGTAATTCCTCAACAATCGAGGCAACTCTCTGTTCACTATCACTGTCATGCGGTTGTGATTTATTTTTTTTGTTTTCTCTTTTCAATAGTTGACAGAATTTCTTAGTGTGACCCTTCTTATGGCAATGGAAGCACTCAACATTTGCAAACTTACTTCTGGATTTGCTTCTACCTTTTCCTGATCTGGTATCTCTGCTTTTGCTTCTCCCCCTCGACTCTACAATGAGTACATCAGAATGAGTAGATAAGCCATCTACGATCCTTGTGGATTCTTCATTAATTACCTTAGTCTTCATATAGTCCCAAGTAACATTTCCATTTAGAGCTAAATTGCAAAGAGTAACCTTCATGGTCTCCCATGAGTCAGGTAGTGAGCCTAGAAGCAATAAGGCTCTAACTTCATCATCAAGCACAATACCCATCGAGGACAACTGATTTATAATACCTTGAAAGGTATTCACATGATCAGCAACAAGTGTATGATCCCGATATCTTAAGTGCATTAGCTGTTGGATGAGAATCATTTTGTTGGTGCCTTCTTTCCGAGCATACAACTCGTCCAACTTCTTCCACAAGGAACTGGTATCTGTTTAACCACTGATATGGTTCAACACGTTGTCATCCACCCACTGTCGCATAAAGCTACATGCTTGTCTGTGTAAAATTCTCCACATGACAAGTACGTACCTAGCCTTGAAATTGAAGAAACCGGCCTTTCGAGGAAGAGATCGAACCACCCGAGCATTGGCGGCTGGGCGCCTTGTCTCCGTCATAGACCTTTACGTGAATTCAAATCTACCAGCAGAAGAATATACATATATATATATATGATATGCATGTGGGCCGGGCATCACCACCCCAAGATCGATCGTAATGAATTACGCCCACGTACCGATACCATACCATCGACTTACTTGATCTCGATTTCGAAACTCCAAACTCCAAAGGCTCATCGACCACGTACGTACCCAGATATCTCTAGCTCGTTTCCAAGCTTAACTAATTATATATATCTCCTTCATAATGTATTCCATCTAATAAATACATGTGACGGAATCATTGGTTAGAACCTGCAGAATTTTGGAACAGAAAGTCCACATCCTCGTGCTCATTAAAAAGGAGAGATTTTTCAGTGTAGAGACGGAGAAGAAAACAGGATGGTAGTTGTGCGTCACATTACTCCTTTGACGAATCCGAACCAAATTAAGTGACCACAAGTCAACAATTCCATTCCCGGCAAACGTTCTCCCATTCTTCCCCAGACATGATTTCCTGACTACTTCCAAGCTCCGTGTAAAATTAAATTTCATCAAAAATTCAAAATGTAGTAAGAGATTAGTTGTGCACGTGAAAATATAGAAAAAAAATATAAAAAATTCATTTCCTATTAACTTAATTTTAAACGGTGTTTTGCAAATGGAAAATTGATTTTCAATTATTTCCCAATGGAGAGATTTTCTAACATCTATTTTCAACACCCTTTGCAAATACACTGAAAATCAATCATCTAACTTTTGTATGAGTCATCAAAGTTGTGAACTTTAATGTCTTATTCTACACAGATTTTCAAAGTCACAATTTTTAAATAATTTCTCGTTAAAAATTCACGGACAAAAAAAGAAGAAGGGAAAAGCGTGCCTAGAGATTGCCTAGCTCTAAGAAGCTTGGCTGGAGACACCTCTTATTTTTCGATTTTTTTAAAATTTAAATATGAGCATGTAATTAATTAATATATTATACGTTAATATTTCTATTTAATATAATTTAAGTTCGTTAATATTTTTTGGTGTAAAATTTAGCCGAAAAATTGATTGATTTTAAGGCATTTAAAGTTCATAGGCATCCATTTGTTTATGTACGACGAGCAGGCCCAAGGCTATTTCATAAGAGCACCAATGGGCCGACGCTTCGATGAGAAGATCGGCCCAATTCTTTACTGACCGTAGGAAGCTAGGATATTTCATTATATTTCAGTATGCAACCTGTACGATATTTCCCCTTTTTTTTTTATAATGACAGAAATTTTTATATTCATAAATATTTAAATATCAATAATAATTAAAATTATTATTAATTTTTATTAAATAAACTTTTGTAATCTAAATGAAGTTACCACAGAGAATGTGAGAAGCACACCAACATTATGTTACTGTTTCACCTCTTTCAAAACTCCGTCAAGCGAGATCGGAACACCTCTTTAAAATTGTTCTCAAATTTTTTTTTTACAAAGTTAAAATTAAAGTCAAAGAAACTCATACAAACATGAGACGACAAGATAGCGGATGTACCTAATCCACGAGGATGACAACGAGGAGGCAGACACGATCAAACGTGATTCCCAAGAAAAGTACCGGTGGAAAAACTCAAGGAAGAGTAGCAAGGATTTTATACCAATTGTGGGATATAATTAAATTCAATTTATCCTGTGAAGTTTATAAAAATGACATGGACATTTTTTTTTCAAAGTTAAACCCAAAAAAAAAAAAAAGAAGCGTACCGAAGTTTACAACTCTCATACGCATCGTAATAAAATCCTAACTCACGCATCGTATCAGACGTGTTTGACTTTCAGTCGTATCAGAAACGTACGACAAAAACATACCGACCAAGCTGCGGTCTACGATCTCGTTTTGATTACGCGGCATTGCAACGCGCACAGGGCGTACACGGATCGGAAACCGGCGGGGAAGTTCGCAGGTTCCTCTCCTTCGGGTCGCGAGCAGAAAAAGCTACTACCACACGTATCCTAAATTTTGTTTTTTGGGAAATTAGCGTCTTCTTGAAATTTGTTTAATAACGAAGTATTTTAACTTTAAATATAATTAAAAAAATTTAAATTTAAATTTTATTATTAAATAAAATAAAATTTTATGATCAATTATAAAATAAAAATTTGTATAATAATGATAATATATAAAAATTTATAGAAAATTAAAATTAAAATTGAAAACTCGTTACCAAACTTATACTTAATTCATTGGTATCATCATCTTCGTAAAAAATAGTACACCACATATTGACCAGTAAAATACAATATGCCAAATTAGAATAAGAGCCGCGTGTGTGTGTATATATATATATATATATATATACACATCTCAGGTCATCAAATTTGGGTTGGGAAGCCTGCAAGCCTAACAGCACAAAAATTTAAGTCGCAATAATAAGCGGTATTACGTGAACATGTGAGGGATAGCGGAGGAGGTGGGGATTGGATTGACCGATATTGAAAACACGAACCGAGAAAAAGGTTGGAAGACTGGAAGTAATAATATAAATGTGGATGTAGTTTGGGTGAAGGACCAGGATTTTTATTTTCTAGATGGCGACTGCCTACTGAACTGAACAGGTGCACTTCAAATTAAGACTCGAAATAAGACTACAATAAGTCACTGGAACGAGGGGCATATATATTGCAACAAAAAAGGAAAATGAACATCGACGTACTTACGATGACATCGATCGATCAATGTGTTGGATCGAGTAAAATCTTAACGTGAAAAAGAGAGAGTTCTATTTCAAAATTAAATTCGATAAAAAAAAAGGTAAGACCAAAGCTAAACCGAATAATCTAAAAGTCTAACAAAGAAGGAATACGGAGAAGTGGTGTTCTAGCAATTGTGTGGCCTTTGTTGAAGTTTCGGTTTAAATCTTCTTCGTTCAAGAAAATACTATTCAATCTTCTTGTAGATTTGAATCTCCGGTGTTTATCTTTTTTTTTTAAGCCGTTGTTCTTTTAACACGTTGTTATAATATTATTTTAAAATTAGAAGGTGTATTTTAAATTAAAATAAACGTATCCTAAGATTCTATATGGTAAAAAATTTCAGATTCAAGAAAATATCACCAATATAAAAATAAAAGTTTTTTTTGTTGCCAACTAAGGAAAGTTTATTATATCTTTGAAAATTATAAATAATAATAATAATTAGTACAAAAATTAATTTATTAATTTTTAATCATTTTTCGTATTTTGGTAAAAATACAAATCCTACCTCAAAGGGTGGTGCCGATGAAGGAAGATGCGGTGTAACCAACGCGTGGTTTCAAGTTTCAACGATTCAAAATCTTCGGCCTCCGGTCATCAACCGGTTGGTTCGCGTTTTACGTTGGCAACGTGGAAGGCCGGCCGAAGATGACGCAGACACGAAGACAATCGTTTACTTTTCGTTATTTTTAATTCATACAGTTACTTTTTATTTTTATAATAATATTTTTATTTTTTATTTTATTTTTTATTATTAAAAAAATTTATTTTCTTTTCATCTTAAAATTATTTATTTAAAAATTATTTTTTATTTCTCTCTTGAATTGGAAAAATAATGTCAGTAAACGAAACCTTTCGATAACTTGTACGAATTTCGATCATCGCAAAAACTAATAAAAAACGCGTACCGTCCACCAGCATGGATCAAAGCCACGGGTTGGATAAGGAACTAGTACAGGTTTCTATCTTAAAAATATGGATAACATGTACAGATTTCTCCGCCTCCGTCGCGCGTTCCGTTTGCTCCTCGTCCTGCATGTGCCTTACATGAATGCAAAACACAGGCGGGCCGTCGCGCGTTCCGTTTGCTCCTCGTCCTGCATGTGCCTTACATGAATGCAAAACACAGGCGGGCCGTCGCGCGTTCCGTTTGCTCCTCGTCCTGCATGTGCCTTACATGAATGCAAAACACAGGCGGGCCGTCGCGCGTTCCGTTTGCTCCTCGTCCTGCATGTGCCTTACATGAATGCAAAACACAGGCGGGCCGTCGCGCGTTCCGTTTGCTCCTCGTCCTGCATGTGCCTTACATGAATGCAAAACACAGGCGGGCCGTCGCGCGTTCCGTTTGCTCCTCGTCCTGCATGTGCCTTACATGAATGCAAAACACAGGCGGGCCGTCGCGCGTTCCGTTTGCTCCTCGTCCTGCATGTGCCTTACATGAATGCAAAACACAGGCGGGCCGTCGCGCGTTCCGTTTGCTCCTCGTCCTGCATGTGCCTTACATGAATGCAAAACACAGGCGGGCCGTCGCGCGTTCCGTTTGCTCCTCGTCCTGCATGTGCCTTACATGAATGCAAAACACAGGCGGGCCGTCGCGCGTTCCGTTTGCTCCTCGTCCTGCATGTGCCTTACA
>JAMKPZ010002357.1:0-22293 GCA_024699675.1 Amphibolis antarctica
GTATCTCCAACACTCCTAGTTTTTGCCCATGCTTCGTGCCATTTATCCCATAGACCAGGATGTCGTCAAAGAAGACTAGAACGCCCCTTCGCAGAAGTGGCCTAAAGATCTTGTTCATGAGTGATTAGAACGTCGTTGGTGCATTTGTCAAGCCGAAAGGCATGACAATGAACTCGTACTGTCCCTCGTGCGTCCGAAACAATGACTTGCCCGTGTCATCAGGATGGAGACGGATTTGATGATAGCTAGACTTGAGGTCTAGCTTGGAGAAGATTTTCGCATCTGACAACTTGTCCAGAAGCTCCTCAACGACTGGGATAGGAAATTTGGCCTTGACGGTTCGCTTGTTAAGTTCATGGTAGTCCACACAAAATCGCCAACTTCCGTCCTTCTTCTTGACCAGCAACACTGGAGCCAAATGAGGGCTCATGCTTTGCTTGATTACTCTTGTTCGACGGAACTCGGCGACCTGGAGTTCAATCTCATTTTTCTGGAAATAAGGGTACCAATACAGGGGCACCACCACAGCCTTGCTCTCGTCCTCCAAGAAAATTTGATGGTCCTCCTGTCGGCTCTTCGAAGGCGTCGGTGTAGGCCTCTAGTAGTTGTTCCAGTTCTGTCATTAGTTCTTCCTTGAGCCTACCTCTCTCTGTCTCCGACTGGAACACGGCGACCCAATTGGTGATGTCTACTTCTTGTATTAGTTAAATCGTCGTCACCTCCAACATAGGTTCGCTTGTAATACCCTGAAAATAGAATTCCCTTCCCGCACTTTTGTATAGGAATACCTTCTTCTCAAGGTCCCAACTGATTGGTCCTAGAGTTTCTAACCATTGGATACCCAAGACGATATCGTATATTCCAATCCTCAGGAGTTTCACATCAATTTCCAATTCCTTACCTTGGCATTGGATTCGAAGCCCCTTACATTCTCCTTGGACCTCTAGCCTTCCTCCTCCGGCGATGCGGGCTGTCGACTTCTTCCAGTGCATGGTCACTCAGCTGATGTTGGCAAACTTTGGGTCCATGAAGTTATGTGTTCCATCGCTATCGAAGAGGATGAGGACCGGTTGTCCTTCGACTTTGCCCCATACACGCATGGTTTGCGGTCCTTCTTCTCTAAAGATGGCGTAGAGAGATAGTTGTGCCTAACCCGCCCCTAGTTCCTCGGTTTCCTCCTCCTCCCACTCACCTTCCATTAAAAAGACCATCAGATTCTTACACTGATGCCCCTTGGTCCATTTTTTATCGCAATTGTAGTAGAGATTCTATTCTCTTTTCGCCCTCATCTGTGCAGGAGTTAGTAATTTCATGAGTACCGATGTCGTACCTCCCGTTTTGTTATTGTTGTCACAGATCGTTGTCCTTCCTTGTAGTCTAACCCGTCGCTGACATTGCCACTTCTCTTCTTGAATTCTTGCTAATCTCATGGCTTTTGATGAGGATGATGGTCGATCAATTTGGACTTACGGTCTGATCTCATCCTTCAGGCCGCTTATGAACATCGTGGCAACGTCCTCATCCGATATCTGGGGTAACCTGTTCAAGATTTTCTCAAAGTGACTTTGGAACTCCTTTACCGTGGATGTTTGCTTCAATTTTGACAGCTTGGCTAGCGGTTGTTCCAACTCGTCGGCTCCAAACCTGGCCGCAAGGTCTTTTTTGAACAAGTCCCACCGTTGGTTGGGATGCATTGTTTTGTAACGATTTAACCATTGGATCACTTCACCCTCGAGGTGCATTGATACATAGCTTGTTTTCTGCCGCTTCATGATATTATAATGCCGAAAATTTTTTTCTACGCAGATTTTACTGTGGTTGTTTATCGTGTATTGCAAGGGGAACATTAAATTCAGATCTTGTAGTGCAGATTTTACTATGAACAAGTAAACAAATTTGAATGTATGTGATGCTTTCATATTGATGTAGGAATTTTTGTGTGGTTGAATGTGTTTTTACCAAAGGTATTTGCAGATTTTGTGAATGCAGCATTAGTACATTTTGTTGCAGGTTTTGATTGAATGTAGTAGCATGATTCATGTGGTTTAAGTGCAGAAATTGCTGCTTAAAGTTGATAACGTTATTTACACGTTTGGGGATGAAATTATATCTTTTGGTGGTTAATCTTGGGTGTTGGAATTGGTGATTGTTAGTTATTATTTTATTTTTCTTGTGAAAATCTTTATTTAAATTACAACTCCTCATGGAATACGACCTGTCTTTGTCGGTATTACAATTGGCATCTATTACCTCTTAATCTAGAGACGGGGAAGCGTTCCTGAGGTGATAGAATAGGCAAGGGTACTCTTAGAAGAGTGGAGGAAAATAAATAGAAAATAAAGTCTCCACCTTATTTTTGTAGTAAGAAAATAAGAAAAATCAAGATCGAAAAGAGCATACCCTTTGAGAGGGTTGAGATGTCTCATCTCGAGAAAATAAAAGAAAATGAATAATCTACAAAATCAGAGAGTAGGTAAGGAACTCAAGGTACAAGTAGGGAATGTGTTAGACACCCTTAGTTAGCCTGACTAAAGGTTGGCTTCTTTACTGCAAAGGGTACTCATGCGGGTGCAACTAGTTAGTGATCGCAAGACACTATAACTACATGACAGGAAACACATACGATGCTTTGATGTAACTATATATATATCATGCAAAAGAAAAAGATTTGTGAAACTGAGTAGAGATCCATGCTCAAGGTTCCAAGAAAATGCAAGCAGCGAAGGAAAAAGGGTAGTCTACTAATAACCCTGGTGAAGGGGACCGGGCTACAATGAGCATACGTTGGGGGTCGAAAATTTAAACTACCAAGGAAATATGGTAAAATGCATGCAAGAAATACTCATCAAAGGTCGTACAAGGCCTCATGCATGAATCAGTCTACGATGCTCCTCATGCAAGGATCCATGCATGAGGTCTGCTAGAGAAAACTTGCACAAGGACTCATGTGCAAGGGAAACATGTTGAAATACGTAAAAACTAATGAACGAGACATAATGAAAAACTCCTCTGTGTAGTTGAAAGACTCATGAAGGTTAGATGTAGGTAGCATTACCCATCATCTGAAGAACACCCATGTAGTATGTCAAGCTTTTGACATACTAGGGTTCCCTTCCCCCTAGGCCAAGCCCAAGTTCTAGGCCTTTTACCTGTCAAAGCTCGAAAGGTGAGGGGTTGCCCCAATAGTCAGATGTTCTAGTAAGTTCGTTGATGCTTTTGGGATCTTTCTAAACTAGTGCTGATGGTTGTTGGTTTTCTTCCCTATGCTAGGGTTATGATTATTTATATGAGTGCTTTTAATATGTTGTCCATGCAAGGAGAGAAATCATTCCTAATTAGGTACCCTGGTGTCACCTTAATTGAGTCGCAACCAATTAGGGACTAGAGTCGCTTGCCAGAACTTGTTACAAAAAAGCACTCATAGAAAACAACAAATGGGTAAGGATGACTGACAACTTTTTGGATTGTCTGCCTACCTTGTCAGCCTAACAGGTCTTTCTGTCTACCAGCTTGTCTCTTTGGTAATGGTGTCGAGGAAATCATACAAGATGGTTGTTGACCCCTCATACTTGGGGATATGTAGTTGACGTCGTGGCTAGTTTGGGCCAAACATTTGGCCCTTCACGATTTCGGGTTTTGAGTTAAGTGTTGTACTCACAGGTGCCAACTAGGACACCCTAGAAGATTGGGCCGGTAGTCAGCTATACTAGCGGGCAATCAGACCTCTTGGGTGGAAGTCTTGTTTCATCTTCCGCCTCATGCCTCTCGCTCAACGGACCTACTCCGTTGAGTCACCTCTCATCCAACGAACCCTTTACTCATCTGACGATCTTTGGTTAGTCAAAAATTCCAGCCAGAAGTTCCATTTTTATCAATGTTTGGTTTACGGCACTTCCATTTTTTGCTTTTGGCCAACCGTAGAGTAAGGGCCGTAATGTTATGACCAATTGTAGAATAAGGCCCATAATATTACGACTAGTCGTAGGGTAGTACGCAAACTCTGATGGTGGAGAGGTAGTGCATTGCCCAGTTCATGCAGCCAGTAGCCGCTTCCCAGGCCTGGCTACACGTCGGTAGCCGATACCCTAGTTGCGTCCTCACTGTGGACGCCAACCATTCTTCCCAAGGTGGAAGAGGCAACAGGGCACCACCTAGCTCACACAACCGGCAACCACGTCATAAATAGCCCATTCCCTGACCACCACTAATGCACCTTCCAAAGGTGTAAGCCCAATTTCTTGGCCGCCTCTGTTGCACCTTTCACAGGCGTAAGCCTAATTACCTGGCTACCTCTGATGCACCTTCCAGAGGCATTGTAGCTGGGACACCAGTCTTGGAATGGACCGGTCATCCAACGGCAGGTTGGCGGCTTTCTGACCTATAAGGCGGATGTATGACCCCACCAGCTGCTCTTGATGCACCCCCAAGAGGTGTGAAACCAATCTCCAAACAACTGACTACAAGTACAAATCTTTGAACTTTCGCGATAGGAACGACGGAATTCCAATCAAAATAGTGGAATTTCGCCCCTTTGAGTCGGTCGTTTTAAGAGCACTTGGAGACACTGTGTGATATTAGTCCCTTAGTAGCAGACACAGATATTGAGATTTTTGAGGCAGGAATGATGGAATTTTGCCCCATTGCGCCAGTCATTTTTGGAGCACTCGGAGACTCACTACAATGAACCAATGAGCATTGGCCTTTTGTAGCCACAGGAGGTGAAATTCTGGTTGGAGAGGCAGAATTCTGGCCTAGAGTGCCGGCACTTCCAGACGACTCTAGGTGCTTGGCAAGCCCAACCGTCACTCAGTCAATGTAACGTGCATGACACTTGGCCTTCCAATGCTCGACGGTCCAACTTCGCGAAATGTTGCAACATTAGCCTATAAATAGCCCTCCCCTTACTACTAGGGAGAGGTTCGACTCCTAGATCTCGTTGCTACTCAAGTGTCTAAGCGTCCCAGCACCCGACATTGACCACCTACTCTGTTTGGCTTTCGACCTTTGTCCGCGGCTAACCGTTTGTGCACGAGAGCTCGTCGACGATGATTCTAGTCCAACCTTCCTACAAGTTAGTCATCCTCTCCCCCTTCCCATCAATAGGAAGGGAGGAGATAGATCTTTTATTGATAGCTATCCCCCTAGTCATCCATGGCTTCAACCAAGGGAAGCCTATTTCTCTCTCGGGATCACCCTTGGTCCCCCTCTTCTTTCTATTTTGCATGAACATCTCATTATTTTACATGTTGTTTTGCGGTCTCTTGCGAGTTTTCCTTTTTTCTTGGTCATCCATGACTTTGACCAGAGGTGGGTGGAAGTTCGTTAGGGCTGGCGGACTTCCCCTACGTTTTATCAGATTTCCACCTGTATTTACCGGATTTCCGCCTCATTTTACCCCCATCTCGGCGAGTGCCCCAAGACCTGACTCCTTGAGTCCTCATGCGACTTCCAAATGGATTTATCAAATTTCCACTCGTATTTATTGTATTTCTGCCTCGTTTAACCACCATCTCGGCAAGTGCCCCGAGACATGACTCTTTGACTCCTCGTGTGGCTCCCAGATGGATTTATTGGATTTCCACCTCTTTCCTTTTCGTTTTGGGACTATTGGATTAGGGCACATTGAGAAAATCCTAATCAAATGACTAGATCTTCCCTTTTGATTCACCTTGCATTTTAGTTTGCTTGTGCATCAATCATAGTAAGGAGGCCAACTTATGTTGGGCTAGCTAGGGGTGCCTAACACCTTCCTCACCAATACCTTAGATCCTTACTCATTATCTATAAGTAGCAGACCTCTTGTTTTGATTTTCTTAGAGATTTTACATCTTAGTCCTCTTCTTGTTTTTCTTGTTTTCTAGTAAAATAAGGTGGCAACTTTGATATTTTCTTTATAACTTTCAACTTGTTTCCTGAGTCCCATGTGCTTGTTATTCTCTTAAATAGTTCCAACCAGCATTTGGGTGGAAAGTAGGGTAACAGAACTTGCGACTCCGCTAGGGAAGAGTTGCTATTCCTACAGGTCCTAACTCCTGTTGACACTATATGGATGCACATTAGGATAACTTAGATTTACAACATTCATTATGTTTAGTTGTCCTATTATTGGTGAATTGTTTTTACTCTTTTCTTTTGTCCTATAGCAACTCGCCTTATAGCAAAAACACCTTGCAACGGCCATGAGTCAAACTAAGTCTCAAGTGGAGAAGCAAAACAACATGACTGCTTCAATGGGTGCATCAACACTTGGTGTCTCAGCCATCCACGGTAGACCCCCTGTGACCCTTAGGGTCACCATCCTTGCAAACTCGCCAAGGTCTCCATCGTCTGACTCCATTACCGCAACAACATGCATCTCAATTACCCACGTCTCCCGGCCATCACCCAACACTATCTGGGCACCCGATAACGGTAGTTGGATGAACTCCAATCAATACCAAGAAATGGCTCAACACTTCATGGAGTTAGCCATTCGAGCTCGAGTAGAAGAGGAGGTTGCCGCTGGAACTTAGTTTGCACTGCCAGCTTCAAAACAATTACTCAACCCTTCACCTCTCAAGATAGGGGAAGTCGGGGAGGGACCATCACAAGTCCTATTTTCCTCAGTTTATTAGCAGCCTTAGTGTTTAGACTCAAAAGTGTGTATTTTATTGATATTAATTCATGTGTTTTAATGAGTTTTATTTGCATTCTGCATTGAATTATGATGATTACAAGGTTAACTATACTTTTGAGCAGTATGCACGATTATTCACGTTAATGACACATGAATTACATTTCAAGTTGTTAATTATGTTTATGTTTATTACCTATTGAGAAAGGAATGAATGATTGACATTTGACTCTTTAGGTTACTAATAGAATGATTAATATACAGAGAAAAACTTGTGATTTATGCTTAAATGCAAGTTCGAGGGTTAAGCTATTTACCCACAGACTTATCTGTGGGTTAAGTAGTTTACCCTCAGACCATACTATGAGCATTAAGGGTTAACCCATGAACTTACGCGAGGGTAAACTAGTTTACCCTCAAACCTGTACCCTATTTGTTCTGTGCAATGAATTTCATTGATATTAAAGTAATTGCAATTACAGTTAAGATCTAAATGTTATGAATTATTTCTCTTGTGATATGATATGTTTCACGAAAGGTATTTCTTAAGTGTTTGCAGGGAAATTTGATAAGTAACTGTAGGAATTACGTAACAAAGTAGAATTAAATATTAATTCAGCTGTAGCTCAACCATGAAGAACGTGGATGGACAGGCTGAAGTAGTGGATTGCACAGGATAATCTCACATGTCCGGACGTGCACCACGCCCTTGTTAACTACCAGCTTGTAAACTACCAATCCTCCCATCTATAAAATAGTCCCGTAGCCTTGGAACTAAACCCCCCCCCCCCCTCTTCTTCTTCCTTCATCCACCATTTATAGAGCATTTTCCATCTTCTCCATCTTCCATCCTCTACCCACTCATCTCTTCCAAGAGGAGATCAACGACCTCCTCTTCTCCAACCATTCATGTAGTGTATTTGTTGTTCTTTTCTCAACCTGAGCATATCCTTGAAGGAGAGACTCTCGATGCCAACTGCTTCCTCTTTTGTTCTTTGGTGTAATTGCGGATTGACGCCCCAAAATCTCACTACAATGTCGAAAGGAAGGCTTGCCAGATTGATGACCTGGTGGACCGGAAGTAAAGACAAAGAGAAATTCCTAGCCTTGGCAAGTTTCGAAGGGAGAAATTACAGTGAAGCATTAGGTGTTCTTTCCATTTTTATTTTCTTTATTTTACTTAACGTTTTTTACAACTACACTCAAATCTACAACTACATTGCATTTGACTATGTTTTTATATTCGCTATAATGTTGAATATTGCATTCTTACTTTTACAAGTTGTTTGTGTTGTATTGTGTTTCTTGCATTGTATTATGTGTTGCGTTTTGAAATATATAAAAAGACCAAAAATATAATCATTCAACTCTTAAAAGTTTCAGCCAATTTGAATCGTGCTGTTTTTACATCTGAAACTCACAATTATCGCACAACCCTCAGGTAAGTTCGAGGGAATAGACGTTTACCCACGAGCTACCTTGAGGGTTAAGTGCTTCTTCTATGTAGAACGTTAAATTTTATGCAAACTGAAGTGTATAATGTTACAGCTTAAGAATAATTAAATATTTGGAAATAAAATCCTCTGGAAAGTGTAACACAATCGGTATTTAAAGACCATCCTAGCAGTTAATTGGAACAAGACAACTATGACATTGCTTATAAAATATTTAATCAATTTTTTCACTTAATTGAACTCACCAATTCAGTTAAACACCAAGCAAAAACTAATTCCTGTGGACAAACCCGTACTTGCACACTAATTACATTTGAATCTATGTACTTGCGGTGAATTAAAATTATTTCGCACACACAATTTATATAAGAAAAGAATTACAAGTGTCAGTTGCGAGGTAACAAGTTTTTGGTGCCGTTGCCGGGGATTGCTTAATTTCTTGCAATTAGTGTTGCTTTTTGCTATTTTGGTGTTAGCTAGGGCTGCAATCTGATTTATGTGCATTACTGCTATTAAATTCTATTTCATAGTCTTATTGTTATTCCAGAGTAGAGCCTTGTATTTAAATTCTGAATTACATAATGGACTCATATAACTCGTATAGGGGTGATTTTGGGATTGTTCCACGGACTAGTTATGAGGATTATAATTATTCTAATTATGTTAGAAGAGATTATTTACCTATGGAGTTTAATGACTACTCTTCACAACATGATTTAGAAGGACTTAATGTTAATTCTCAAAATAATTATAATTAGAATGACAATTCTAATTTGTAGGACTATAATGGCAATTTAGGAGTGTAGAATTATTATTCAAGGTATAATCATATGAACGAAAATCAAAATTACCAATCAAATATATCACTACAAATCTAGCAATTAATGGATAAACTAGATGAAATAATACGAAATACTGAAAAGTATAACAGATTGAATGAATTACAAAATGAAAATTATTTAAATTGGTCAATCTTACAAGATGATCAGAGTGTTCAAAGTACTAATACAGGTATATCAAATCTTGGAGATAATTTACCAATTAATACTAGAATCTATCAGAATTATAGTAAGTAAAGAATATCACAAGAATTCGAAAAATTGCTAAATAGATATAATGAATCGATACAGAAAATGAAAGACAGTGAAATGTTTAATGGATATGAAAACAATGATTTTAATTGGGTGAACTCAAATGGAAATTAGGATTATTTAGAGGTGAATTCATTAGAAAACATTTCATATACAGAGAAGAATATACAACCATTTGAGGTAATGGAAGAAAATCAATATAATGATTTAACTACATTTAATCATATGGAGAAGTTAGATGAAATTCAAAGATCCATTGACCTATTTATAAAGAACTCTAATTTATCTGAATAAGATGAAAGTTTCCAGCAGGAACCTATAGATACTTGTGTAATATTTACACCAAATCAGTTCTATAGAGCTGCAGAAGCTGAAAATATTAAGGAAAAAGATCAAATCTGGTAAGGGTATGAATTACTTGATTATTTGGTAAGGGACTATTCGGTTGGATCCTCTGAGGTTTTGAACGACCCTATTTCCAAAAATATAGAAGAGTCATCTGAGGTGTTAGCCACCCTTAACTCAGAAGAAGATTTTAATGCTCCTGTAATAGACAATGTATCAAAAGAAAAATCAAAAGATATAAGTATAATATTAAGATCTGGTGTCACTTATGAAGGTCCAAAGAGAATGATAAAGAAGAACAAATTAATGAAAATTTTACAAAGAAAGAGGAAATTAAAGAAAAATATAGTCCAAAAGACAAGGTTGATGCTGAGTTAGAGGATAATATAGAATCTCAAGATAGTAAAAAATCTAAAAACAGTAATGAAATCGAAAAGAAAGATGTTATAAATGAAGATAAGTTAACAAATGAAAAGCACTTTCCATTTCCACATAGGATGAGAAATGTTAAGGATCAAGAAATGGAACAAATCATTAAAATATTTGAACAAGTTAAAGTCAATATACCATTATTGGAAATTATTAGACAAGTTCCTTCTTATGCCAAATATCTTAAAACTCTTTGTAACAAGAATAGAAGGAAGAAAATCTTAAAAAAGGCATTTTTAGCTAAAGAGGTAAGCTCCATGTTAATTAATCCTTTACCTGAAAAGTTAAATGATCTAGGAACTCCTGTTATTTCCTGCTATATAGGGGATTGTTATTTTAATATAGTGTTAATAGACTTAGGAGCTAGAATTAATGTCATGCCTAGTTCTGTTTATGAAAAGTTAAAATTGGATAATATCAAACCTACGAGAATAGTGATTCAGCTAGCAGATAAATCCATAAGAATACCTTTAGGAAAAGTGGAAAACATTTTGGTAAGAGTCATGGAGTTTGTCTACACTGTTGATTTTACTGTAATGGAAACAAAAACTTCAAGTATAACTCAAGATCAAGCTATAATAATTTTGGGAAGACCTTTTTTAGCTACAACTGATGCTTGCATAAGTTGTAAAAATGGTTAGATGGAATTAGCTTGGGGTGATCAAAAATTAGAACTGAATATTTTCAGTGGGGTTTAGAAAAATTTTAAAGAGCTTCAATTTAAACATTTTAAGGTTAATCTAATTGAAACTTTTAAAATAGATGAGGACTTAAATGTAGAGGAATTAGATCATGTTGAAAAATGTGTAATATCAAATGAAGAAATGTTGAAAGAGGAAATCTCTGAGCAAACTGAGAATATGGATGCAAACAAAGAACAATTTGAAAAAGATAAAGAATCATTAACTTCAGAATACCTGGTGCTTGAGCTGAAACCACTTCTAGAAAATTTGAAATATGCATTTTTGGAGAACAATGAGAATCTACCAGTCATTATTGCTTCTGATTTAACATCAATACAAATAGAAAATCTTTTAAAAGTGTTGAGAAAGCATAAGAGAGCAATAGGATGGCAGATGTCAGACATAAAAGGTATAAGTTCAACTATTTGCCAACATAGGATTAATTTGGAATCTGAAATTAAACCTATTAGGCAACCACAGAGAAGATTAAATCTGAATATTAAAGAGGTTGTTAAAAGGGAAATTCTGAAATGGTTAGACAATGACATAATTTATCCAATATTTGATAGTTCTTCGGTGAGTCCAGTTCAGGTAGTACCAAAAAAATCTGGGATAACAATTGTGGAAAATGACAACAAGGAATTAGTTCTAACTAGAGTTCAAACTAGTTGGAGGGTTTGTATAGATTATAGAAGACTGAATGCAACAACTAGGAAGGATCACTTTCCTTTGCCTTTTATAGATCAAATGTTAGAAAAATTGGTAGGGCATGAGTATTATTGTTTCCTATATGGCTATTCAGGTTATAATCAAATCCCTGTTTCACTTGAGGATCAAGAGAAAATAACTTTTACATGTCCTTTTGGAACATTTGCTTTTAGTCGTATGCCTTTTGGGCTATGCAATGCACCTGCTACATTTCAAAGGTGTATGATAGGCATCTTCACTGATTTTATAGATGAATTTTTAGAAGTATTTATGGATGATTTTTCTATACATGGGGACTCATTTGAAAAATGTTTAATTAATTTACAGAAAGTACTAGAGAGATGTGAATAGAAAAAGTTAGTATTAAACTGGGAAAAATGCCATTTTATGGTTAAACAAGGAATAGTTTTAGGACATGTTATTTCTACTGAAGGCATAAAAGTTGATAAAGCAAAAGTGAAATTAATATCTAATTTACCTATTCTTAGAACAGTTAAAGATATAAGAGCAATTTTAGGACATGCTGGTTTTTATTGAAGATTTATTAAAAACTTTAGTAAAATTGCTCGACCTTTAACTCAATTATTAATTAAGGATGTACAATTTGAATTTAATGAGGAATGCACGAAAGCATTTAATTTTCTTAAGGAAGCTTTGACCACTTCACCTATAGTCTATGCTCCCGATTGGTCTCAACCTTTTGAATTAATGTGTGATGCATCAGACTATGCATTAGGTGCAGTTCTAGGTCAAAAATTAGACAAACTACCCAGAGTAATATATTATGCTAGCAAGACATTGAATGAAACACAAATCAATTACAATGTAATTGAAAAAGAATTTCTAGTAGTGGTTTTTGCCTTAGAAAAGTTTAGGTCATATCTAATAGGTAGTCACACTATCATCTACACTAATCACTCAGCACTTACGTATTTGTTAATTAAAAAAGATGCTAAACCAAGGCTTATGAGATGGATTTTGCTATTGCAAGAGTTTGACTTGGAAATTAATGATAAGAAAGGTTGTGAAAACACTATGGCAGACCATATGTCAAGATTAGAAGCTTCATTCCTACCTGATCCACCAATAGATGATACATTTCTAGATGAGCAATTGTTTATGCTAAACCCCTGCCCATGGTATGCTGATATAGTTAATTATTTGGCTACAGGTTTAGTACCTTATGATTGGTCCAATTTAGATAAGAAAATGTTCTTTTCAAGGGTTAAATATTTCTTTTGGAATGATCCTTACCCATTTAAGCAATGCCCTGACCAGATTGTAAGGAGATGTATCCCAAAAGCTGAAACTCAATCAGTGTTGTCATTTTGTCATGCTCAACCTACTAGAGGACATTTTGGAGCTAAAAAGATTGCTTTAAAAGTGCTTCATAGTGGCCTATATTGGCCAACATTATTTAAAGATGCATATGAATATTGCAAAAATTATGCTCAATGCCAAAAAGTTGGAAGAATTACAAAACAAAATATGATGCCATTCAATCCTATCCAAGAAGTAGAGGTTTTTGATGTCTGGGGTATAGATTTCATGGGACATTTTCCAAATTCAAATAGTTTTGTTTATATCCTTCTAGTAGTAGAATATGTAACCAAGTGGATAAAGGCAATTCCTACTAAAACTAATGACTCTATAATAGTGATGAGATTTTTAAAATCCAACATAATGTCTCGATTTGGTATTCCAAGAGCAATTATCAGTGATAAAGGAACTCATTTCTGTAACAAAAACTTTGAAAAGTTATTGAAAAGATATGGAGTGTTACATAGGTTAGCTACCCCTTTCCATCCTCAAACCAGTAAACAAGTTGAAAGTGCTAACAAGCAAATTAAAGGAATCTTAGAAAAAGTAGTAAACACCACTAGGAGAGACTAGTCTGATAAGCTAGATGATTCTCTTTGGGCATATAGAACAACTTATAAAACAATATTAGAGACAACTCCATATAAATTAGTATATGGCAAAGCTTGTCATTTACCTATGCAATTAGAACATAAAGCATTATGAGCACTTAAGCAACTAAACTTAAGTATAAAAATAGTAGGTAGTAATAGACAAGTGCAATTAGTAGAATTAGAGGAATTAAGAAACATGGCCTATGAAAGTTCAAAAATAGCTAAAGAAAGGATGAAAACATGACATGATAAAAGAATTCTACACAGAATATTTGAAAAAGGACAAGAAGTTTTGTTATATAATTCACGACTACATTCTTTTCTAGGAAAATTGAAATCCAGATGAACTAGTCCATTTGTTGTTAAATATGTTTATCCTTATGGAGCAGTTGATTTGGAAGATTTGCAAAGTCATGAAATTTTTAAAGTTAATGGTCAAAGATTAAAACATTTTCTAAAATTTTCAGAGAGGAGAGAGGTAGAGTTCATAGCGTTAGAAGGAGAGTGAAGCAATATAAATATAAAAATATATATATATAAATATATTAATATATTAATATACAAAAACCAAAAGAAAAGAATATAATTATAAGAATATAATGTTTGTAAAAAGAGTTTAATTCGAACCGCTATTGCATTTTACTTTGAGTTGCTTCGTGGGTTATCTAGTTTACCCAGAGAGTAAGTTTGAGGGTTATCCTATTTACCCTTAGACTAGGTCGTAATGTTAAAATATTATAGCAGTAATTGCTTCGTGGGTTATCTAGTTTACCCACGGAGTAAGTTTGAGGGTTATCTTGTTTACCCTTGAACCAAATTAAAAAAAGAAAAGTAAAACACTATGGGGATAAGCCACGGGTAAGTCTGTGGGTTATCTAGTTTACCTACGGAGTAAGTTCGAGGGTTATTCTGTTTACCCTCGAACTAGAAAAAAGAAAAGAAAAGAAAACTATGGGGCCCTCGAACTAGAAAAAAGAAAAGAAAAGAAAACTATGGGGATAAGCCACAGATAAGTCCGAGGGTTATCTAGTTTACCCACAGACTTATGCGAGGGTTATTCCCCTCTGAATCAAATATGACTCTATCTACTAAAAATGAAAATTTTTAAACAAAAGGTTTACTGAAATTAAACAAGGTTAATCATTTGAATGAATTTAGAAGGATTATTTCATAATTCAAATGAGGTTAAAGATAATTACAATTAAGTAAACTTAATGATGGAGATCAAAAATTCTGAACTATAATCATTTAATATATACGATTGTGTCAGGTATGTTTAACAAAAAAAGGAAAGCTTAAATTCTCTGAAATGGTTTAATTTAACAAGTGTTGTGTTAATCCATTAGACTTTGAACTTAAAAAGAAAAAATTTCGAAAGGAATTAAAAATATTACCACTTGTTTAAAATTGAATTATGCAATTACACACATACTTAATAGAAAACATGCATAAATTGGAACTGTAGACAGAATACAACTATCTAAAAACACATTTCATTAAAAAAGTTTAAATAGTACATTAAAGGAGAGCTTTCTCCCCAAATGTTGAATTACATCATCAAGAAAGAAAAATATCTATCACTGCTCTAGGAATCTGGATATCAATTCTACAACTTCTGCTTGCAGAGCAACCAGCTGATCTATCACAGTGTCCTCCTTCTCTAAGATAGAGGTTGATCCTCTTTGTTGGGATGTGGATGGTTCACTGTGCAGCTGTGGTGTCAGTTGGTCCTCTGTAGAGAATTGTTTCAAGTCTTTCGCAATCAGCACCCTAGACTTTAACTTCTTTTCTGCCCAATCTGATAGATCAGAGGAACTTGACACCAATTGGTAGATTAGATCACCATAGAATAATTTCTTTTTGATGCTAGTGATCTTTGAAATGAAAATTCTGTATCAGTTCACCTGAATCCTATTTAGTACAGCATAGGTTGCAATCTTTACAAAGACAAAAAATTTCACATCATGTCCAAATCTTTGATATATGGTTCTAATCAAGATCAATGCAACCATATGAGACTTTCCATTCATTGGTTTGAGCCTATTAAACAAGTTAATCTGAGGGTTTATGGCCATGTAGTTCTTCATATCTTGTTCTGACCAATCTGCCATTGTAGAAGATTCTAAAATCTCTACACCCTCATCTTTTAATCTTAGGCTCTCAAATATATATTCAGGTGTTAAATATATATTCACATCAGTCACATTGGAAACAAAAACTCCATCTTCCTCATGCAGATTATAGTAGAAGGTAGGAAATAAATTCTCAGCTTTAAAATTATTACTTGACCTGGGGATAATTCTCAACAGCCCCTAAAACTCCAGTAAGTCCTTGATTTCATCCATAAAATCAAAATCCACTGGTCTACTAAATAGAATGTCATAGCCCCTAATAGTCTGGAATTTAGCCCTAGCCTTAGCATCTCTGAAGATCACTGAGTTCATGCCTAACTACTGAGCTTATTCTGCATGTGTGGGGGAGGATGGAGCTGATGCTTCTACAGTAGCTATGTGTGGCTGAGTTGGTGGAGAATAGATCACTAAGGCTCTATTTTCTTCTCCACTAAAACTTGGTTGTGGCTGGGTAGAAATCTCTATCTGCCCTAAATTCAAATCTGCCTGCATAGGACTCAAGGCTGGTGGATTGACTGTAGCTCTCTCCTCTTCCTCTCGTCCTTCTTTCTTTTCTTCTTCTTCTTCCCTTTCAAGGGAAGTTGGCACACACTATATATCTATATATAAAAAAAAAGGGGAAAACATATAAACACATGCATATAAAAACTAAAAATAAAAAAAAAGGAAACCTAAAATAGACTTGAAGGTAATGTAGCTTAAATGATTACTTGACCGTCCTCTGAAGCAAACTGAATGGCTTCAAGGATGGTTTGATTGACCCCTTCACTGTCTTGGGGTTCCAAAAATGGAACTACTACTCCAACAGTAGATCCTTCCTCCTGAATTTAACAAAATCACATTTTAAATTACTAAAAATGGAGAAATTAAAAAGAAACAAAAATAACAAATATTAAACTTAAAACCTTAAGTATACTTGCATCTCCAATTGATGCCCCACTTCTTCAACTTGAGGAACCTCCTTGTGTACTGGTGATTCTCTAGGAGGAGGGTTGGCCATTCAGTATTGATGAATTAACTCCCCTAGGGTGAGTTCATCATCACTACTCTCTGTTATCCCTCCCTCCTATCCAACAACTGGAATGTCTTCCTCTTCCTCTTCTTCTTGTTGTGGTTGTTGCTGTGGTGGTGGTGTTGGTACTTGTAGTGGTGGTGGTTGTTGTTGTTGTTGTTCTTCTTCTTCTTCTTCTTCTTCCTCTCCAGAGTCTGTTTCTGTCCACTCCTCATTACTCATAGGAAGTTGAGATGTTTCAACTACTTTCTCAACCTCTTGTGGCTCGGATGGACCTACCATCATCTCACTGTATGCTTTGAAATCAACCTCCCAGGGCTCTTCTTTCACTTGGACTTCAGCTTCCTTTTGGAAGGCTTCAACTTCTGCCATCTCCGCAGCATGGGCAGCCTTCTTTGCAGTGTGCTGCCTCCACTCATATAGGGCACATTGAGAGGCATTCTCAACCACTTCTTGGCTTTCTCCGAGAGAGAGGTAGGTCTACATATAGAACTCATATTGTTCCCTCTCATCTCTGTCCTCGGGAAGGCAGGCATACACATCATCAGTAACCACTATATCTCTGTTTAAGTCTTGAATGATGGAGTAAACAGCCTTTGTAAACCATAACTCTAGCTTGGTGTGAACAATGTGTTCATCTAAGACTTTCTTGGGCCTAATTGCACACTCATCCTGCCCAACTTGCTGAGTGTAATCATCAGTAGTCTGTGCCACTGTAGTAGGGAGAGTCGCAAATTCTCTCTCAACCTTAGTTTTGAAGTGTTTCAACTGATATTTCAAATCATTTAAAATTTTCTCCTTTGTGTATTCTCTTTGTAAACTACCCTTATGCCACTTGGATGAGGATAATTCAAATTGGTCAAATTTAATCAACCTCATCCAATCTTCTGTGGACAATGACCTCTGAGGTCTTATTGTTTGCCATGGAGTGCAAAAATATGCACTAGTTTTGATCTTAATAGACCCGTTGGTGGCTAAGCAAAATATCTCTCTATGAAACCAGAAAACACATTTTCTTTCAATCAAATCATGAACCAAACGGTTATTAGGGCAAGCTAACTACTCTTGCCCTACCTCTCTCTCAACATGAGAGGCTATCTTCTCCTTGAGGAAGGTTGGCACTACGATATCAGCCTCCCTACTCTGTTTCAAACAATCAGCGGTATTTTCCCTTACCATTTTCAATTCCTGTTTTCTAATTGTGGCTTTAAGCTTGCGCGACCCCTCATTGTGCCACATTTCTACATTCATTTTGAACTTCTTGAAGTTCAGCATCTTAATCCACTCGTAGTTTGAAGCTGGAGCAGAGGGAGGCGCGATGGAGGTGGAAGCCATGATGTATCGTGGGAGGAGGAGAGTACTATGAATGTAGGTCGTGAGAAAAAAGGTTAATGCACGAGAGGGCCTTAATGATTTTTATAAGGATAATCGGATAATCAGACGATCGGATGGTAAGATCCGTAAGTATTTAACAATTTTTGGGTTTACCCACGTGGTAGTTTGAGGGTAAACACCTCTACCCTCGAACTTAGTCTGAGGGTAAACTACAGTAGACAGGATCTTCAGAAATTTTATTATGCAGTCATTTCCAATCATATTAATACTCTTACATTATGCATTTACTTCATGATTATTAGATGTGTCAAGTTGAGCTTAAGTGCTAATTTAATGAAGTGTTTGGATTTAATGAATTTTAGTGAGCGATGGAGATCCCTGTAGACATCTTGTGCGAGATATTAAGTTATTTGCCAACGAGAGAAATTTGCAAACTAAGTTGTATTAGCAAAAGTGTCAGATCATTCATTTCAAATCATTACTTTTGTTCCCGCCAAGCATACAAAATGAGGAATACAATCAGTGGAGTGATTTGGTATGATGCGCGTTCAAGAAAAAATTTGTACCATGGAATTGATTTTGAGTCAGGCATTCAACCTACATCACTAGAGGGAATTGAAAATATTTTAGGTTGTAATGGTAGACTAATTATTTATAGATATTATGGAAAGCCATTTTCTAGCAGATCTGATATTGGGATTAAGAACTCTGCTACGAATGTAAAATTAATACTTCCAAACCCTAACAGAGATAAACTTGTGATGCATGACTCAGGTGTAGTTTTGACATTTAAGGGTACTAATAAAAGGATAATGTACAAATTATTTTGTTGGGACGAACCCCGAATGTAGACTGATTGGCAATACTTGTTGGTTTATCATTTTGATAAACACCAATGGCAACCCATCAGAAGAGTTTACTTTAGGGGAAAACCAAAAAACAACAAAAACCATGTGCTTTTAGAGGGAGTTATTTACTTGGTAACAAACTGTACCCTTACATTTATTAATGAGATTAATGTCATTGCCATCAATATTGAAGATGAATCAGTGAGGCTTTTACCTGTTCCATACCCTATGAGAGCACTGTCAAGTTTATTCTATGATTTAATTGAGTTGATTATACTGGGAGGAATCAATGGAGGGCCTCAATCACTAAGTTTAATTAGATGGTGGGATGATGATATGAAATTCGAAATTTGGAAAGTACAGGACATTGAAAATTGGGAATGGAGTCGAGTCTACATTGAATTGCAACTGGAAAATCTGGGAACTCCTGACATTCCTTTTGTAGGAAAAATCAAGAGTTTTTGTTTCATCAATGGAGACACTCTTATCTATTATGCTTGGGATGATCTTTATTATAACAAGATCCACCTGTTCAAAGGAGGCTGCAGCACTGAACTTATTCATCAATTATCTTTGCCTGCTTCTATAGTGTGGTTTCACGAGTTAATTCCCTATGCAAATACTTTGCAACATTGTGTGTAATATTTCCTATTTAGCCACGTGTTAGTTCGAGGGTAAACTAGTTTACCCACGAACCTAGTCGTGGGTTATTTCAAAATTTTCCTCTGCTGAACACATGTGCAATGTTTTTATTTCCTTTGGAACATCTCTGTTGTATCGTGCTCAAAATCTATATGATTGTGGTTGTTTTGTTACATATTTTTAAGAAATTTGAAATGTTATATCATTTACTACAGTTGTGGTATTATTGTAAACAGATGTACTTGTCGAATAACAACATGAGATGGCAACTAAAGCTCATCTAATGATGGTATAGATGTAAACCTTCTTTTACATTTAAATGTTGTATGTCAGGTTGGTCTAGGGATTCATCTCATAGGTTAGTCAAAACACCTCCAAGAAGAACACTTATGGCTACCCCGTAGCATGATCAACCTATCGAACAAACAATAGGTAGTATGTTTTACCCTAATTTAATGGATGAACCTTCTTGTATCACACTACCTGAATGCTCTAATGACAGATTTGAATTGAATTCTAATTACATCAACCAATTACCAAAATTTCGTGGATTCGAAAAAGAAGATGCTTATTGATTCCTAAAAGAATTTAATGAAGTTTGTAATATGATGAAAGTACCGAACATGACTGTTGATGCAATTAAACTAAGGTATATGCCTTTTGCTTTAAAAGATAGTGCAAAAAGATGGTTATAAAGTTTACAACCAAATTCAATTATCACATGTAATCAATTCTATTCTGAATTTCTAGGAAAATACTATCCAATGCATGTCACAATTAAAAAGAAAAATGAAATTTTAAATTGTAGACAGAAACCAGGAGAACCTTTCTGGAAATATTTTGCAAGGTTTTGAGATCTCCTAGCTCAATGCCCACATCATGGAGTAGAGAGAGTGACCCAAATCCAAACTATTTATGAAGGGATTGATTATCACACCAAGACACTCTTAGAATCTTTGAGTCAAAATGGATTTTTGAACCAAGGAATAGATAATACTTGGAAATTTTTAGAAGATCTAGCCAAAAGAACTATCCAATGGGAGAGTGCTATTGAAGTAAGTCAGGAACAAATTCCTACCCCTAGAGGAGTTCATGTTGTTGAACCACATATTGCTTTAGAGGCTAAGATGGCTAGCTTGATACATAAAATTGATGAGTTACAGCTTAAACAAAAGACTGAGCCTACCATGCCTAAATGTACAAGTTGTTTTGCCATAGGTTGTGTTATAGAAGATTGTCCTATCTTAAATGACTCTGAAGATGTTAATGCTTTATTCTATAATTAACGTAACAACTCAAATTTCAATCCTACTTATAATCCTAGGTGGAGGAACCATCCTAATTTTTCATGGAAAAATCCAGGCCAACAACCACCTCAATCTGTAGGACAACCTTTTATTGAAAAAAACGCAATGAACAATAGTTCTTTAAATGTAAATCATAATCAATCTGTTCATGATCAGACTTTTGAGAAATAAATATCAAGCTATTAAAAGAATTGAAACACAATTGAACCAAATATCGAATTCATTGAAGCTAAGAAACAAAGGTGCTCTTCCAAGCCAATCTTTACAGAATCCCCGTGTGCCAGATGGGCATACAGCTCATGGAGGGGATGTGCAACACCACTCGACTTAAACTAATGAGGCTGTAGTTTGGTGGTATCTGTTTATAAACCACTTGGTTTTCTTATAAGCCATTACAAGTCCACAAGCTTAGCACTATAGGAGCACTATTTTTATTTCTTTGTTTTGAGAAAATATCACCCCTTTTCCAACATATCTTATTGATGCATAGCTCTGGTATTTAATTTCAACAGCATTACTCATGCATTTCAAATGCTTTATCATACTGAGTTCAATGCATTATTTAGCATGCATATGCTTGATATGAAGGAGAAATTTACTTTATTTTATAGTTGTTATAAATTCTCCTATTCATACTGAACTTTTCTATTTACATTGAGGACAATACAAAGTTTAAGTATGAGGGGGAGGTTTATGTTTCAGTTTTATGTTTCATTCTAGTTTTATGTTTCATCAATTTAAATAGTTTAAAAATATTCAAAATTTTAAATTTTTCGCATCTTTTATATCTTTTACATTTTTATGTTTTTCTCGAGGACAAACCTTGAGGAATATGAGTTTCACGTGTTGCTATTAGAATTAATGGGAAGACCCTATTATACTAAGAGAGAATCTCCAAAGCTAATTCCAAATAACCTATTTCCCTTAGATGAGATAGATTTCAGATTAACTTGTGCAATGAGTTGAGTCTTTTTGTTTCATTTGAATTAATGCCTTGTTCACCTAATTTTCTAAAGAGGATTCAATTTCTTGCTCTTTATCCTGTTTGAGTGGAGAGATAACCTATGCCGAGTGCCACCAAAAGAATTAATCATGATATGAAAATTTTCCATTCTGGTGTGCATTATATTGAGATATCTCCCAACTTTTCTTAGTTAGAGGTGATGTGAAGGAAGGTAGCAAGGGTTTGAGCTTTAATGCACCATGGAGTTCAATTGAGAATTAGATTATGGAGATATAAGGAGGTGAACTTAATTGACTATGGGTCATTTATTAGTTCTAAAATTGCAATGCTATGTCATTTACTTTGTTTTTATGTGTTAAAAAATGAAAAAAAAGAAGAAGTATTGAAAAATATTGAATGAAAATGAGGAATATTTATAGAGAAAGAATCAAAAAACTTAATGGATCAATGTCAGTATGAGTAGAAAAAGGGAAATACTTGAAGTCATTTGGGATGTGAGAATGAAGTGAAATGATACTATATCAATAAGTCAATATTCTGAGTGATGGTATATTATTGTCTTATCCCTTGTCTACTGGCCAAAGCATTTCCCAATATCTTAGAAAAGATGGGAGTATCTCAAATTACCCTCTTTTGTTGGTGAGATGTGTATGCCTACTTTAATGATTTAATTTCTGATTGAGAGTAGTGAGGGTGCGAATTCCTCTTGCTTGCACAAGATAGATGGTTCTCATGAAAAGGTGACTTCTTGTTCACATTTTAAATGAGTCTATTCGATTTAAGGGCAAGGAGAGGGAGTGTTGTAAGACTGAGCCAC
>JAMKPZ010002358.1:0-42048 GCA_024699675.1 Amphibolis antarctica
TGTCGAGACTTCGGCGATTTTATTAATTATTATGAGTTTGTTTATTTACGTTGGAAATTCGGTAAATAGAAATTTTTATAAAAAATAATAATTTTAAAATAAAATTTTTTTAATAGTATTTAATTGTTGAAATTTAGAAAATTTAAATAAAATTTATAAATATTTTATATTTTAATATTTTAAATTTTACATTTTCGTATAACTGAATTTAACAATGGTTAAAAGTACTGTAATGAAGTTTTCATCCATTTAAATAATTTTTTTAACTTAATATGTGAAAAAGACCCCAAAAAAAATTATAATTAGTGAAGGAAAAATGTAATTTTTTTTTACATTTTTAAATGTACAAAAACCTAAAAATTTAAAACTTTTTTTAAGATTTGTAGGTAACACAAATTCTCTTTATATAGTACCTAAACCTTATTTAAGATTCGTTGTTCACATTTCAATTCAATCAAATCATCCTTCAATCTAGTCAAACCATATCCAGTTGTTTCCACCACAGATTAATGTCTCTTGTCATTATTAAATTTTAATCTCAACCATTGATTTTATGATAGCATTAATCCTAGTCGTTCATTTATTAGCACTGAAAGCATACATATGCTGTTTGATGTCAACATCCACATTTTCCTTATATACCGAAGATATATTTGAATTAATTTTAAGAGTTAATGACATTGTTTATTGAATGAATTATGGGTTTTCCATGAATTGATTCTCTCTTTCTTTCTTTTTTGATAAATTCACAAGTAGACCTTAAATTATCATAAAGAAATTCATCTTTTCAAAGACATAAACTTAAAACAACGAGAATGTAAAAACGAAATCAAAAATAATAAATATATCTATTGTTTTCGTATATTTGGTGTATTTTGAATTGCATCTTTTAAATGTATTTATGGTATATTATAGTTATACATGGTGAATCAATCGAATAATAATGATATATATACTAAATTATAAAATAAGAATTTATATATATCAATCCAACGATTTGAATGATTACTTGTAGCATTTTTGTCTAATTTTTAGCCATAGTTTGTTTTGACTTAAAGGAAAAGTATTTTAAAATTTTTATGTACAAAAACTTACACTATACAACTTATTACGAAATTTAACTTAATTTGTTTCACTACACTCAACTTTAGTATTTTATGATTTTTAAAATTAATTTCACAATAAATAAAACAGAAATTAATACGTGTTATTAGTATCAATAGTAAAATCTTTTTTTTTTAATTGTGTCGTTGAGATAAAGTTTTACATCAATTAAAATTTGAACTTAGAGACATGCATATCATGCAAAATTTGTCACTTAATTTTTGAAAAAAAAAAGTGAGGTAAAAATGAAAATCAAGAAAAAAGAAAATAAAGGAAAAAAAATTAATTTTGTTATCATTTGTGTGTACTGAGAAAAATTAGGAAAGTCAAAATTTCTTTTTATTTTTACATTTTTTAATGACGAGGTGAAATAGGACAGAAGACAACGTTGATAATTTTCCGAAAGGTAAAGACACAAGGGAGGAGAATGACGTAACCTGCAAATGTGCAAAGATGGGTAAGAAAATGAGTAGAAAATTTTGACTTTTATATTTCAAATAATTTAGAAATATTTTTAAATTTATTAGACGATACATACAAATAACTGTTTTGTTCGAGAATGAATTTTACAAATATTTTTAAATAATTTTTTTGATTATAACTATTAAAAAAATTATCATCTTAAAAGCTATATTAATAAAAAATATAAACTCCAAGTAAAACCTAAAACCAGAAAACTCCAATTTCCATCGAGCCATGGATCATCGATCGCTGTTTGATCACGACGCCTTAACGATTGAAAAGACCCGGATGGACCCTGGACCCAAGAAAAGGCATGTGCCACCGAACAGAGCATGATCGACGTATCGTCTCACCATTTTCATATCTTCGACCCCTCGTATTTTAATGCAATGCCGCCGCTGGTCTGCTGTCTACACGAGGCGCGCATCACCTGCCGGTGACCACAAGTACGCTCCGAATCCACGTCATCGACACGTGGACCAATCCTTTTGCCACCACGTGCACCGTGAATTTTAAAGGTCTGTATTTGAAATCCTTTTTAATAGTGTCCAGATTTGAAGTGACGTCGTGAATTAATTATTTTGAAAATATTACCGTCGTAGAAAATTAATTTTTTTTTTTGAAAAGATCATTCTTCGCGTTGACGCTCGAATGAGTAAAACGATGTTTACGAGTAGAAATGGTAAAATTAATGATTAAATAATAACAATAATAATAATAAATAAACCTATCGTAATAATATGAAAAAATACTTTTTAATCGTATTACTGGAATTATACTATATTAATTTAATGATTTAGATTAAATATTAATTATTTAAATTTTTCAATAATTTATCTAATCATGATATTAGTCTTTTTTTTTAATGTACACTATAATTCTTATCGTCTAATTGGTGTTATTGAATTTACACTTACAAAGTATAATATTCAATGACTCTAATGATAATCTTTTTTCCAATATTTTTATTAACCAAAAAATCGTAAATGTTTATATTAAAATTTTCATAATGTATCGTAACATTTTTGAATTTCTAGTTCATTATTGTCCCGTGTATATATATGAAAAAAAAATTTAAAATTAAGATTATAAATTTTAATAGGGAGAATTAACTTTTAGAATGTAAAATTTTAAATTTAAGATTATAAATTAATATTTTTTAATTATTAAAATATCACAAAAAAATAATTTCAATAGTTTTTTTTTTTTAAAAAAAAAAAAAAAAAAACAGGACAAAGGCTGGTTATCTCTCCGGCTCTCTTTCTTTGCCTGCGTCTGTCCGCTTCAATCTCTCCGCCCGTTCCCCTACTTCCTCTCTACCCCACAAGCCCACTCCCCACACATGGGCTCCTCTTTCTGCTGCTGGTGCCGATCTTTCTCCCTCGAATTTGGACTTCGGGAGCCGTGGCATTGACCGGCAAGGGAGCGGAAGAGCTGGGGGAGTGCAGAACCTCTTGCAGCTGGTTCCGGTGGGCTGCTGCGGCTGGGGAGACGCCCGGTTCCCGGGGTTTTGTGATTCTCGTCCGAGGTGGGACGATGTGGGGTTGGGGTTGCGTTGTAGGGATCCGCGGCGGTAGGGCGGACGTGGATCTAAGATGAGTTGGACGGAGGCGTCGGGATTGCAAGGGCTAGGGTTTTGCTGCAGCGTCGGAGAGAAGAGAAGGAAGTGGTTGGAGTTTTTGGTTTTGACGTTGTTTATTCTGCTGGTTTCTTCACGATGACAACGAAGCGTGCCTATAAGCTACGTATCCTTTTGGTATTTTTTGCTTTTTTTCGCATGTTGCTGTTTTCGTTGTCGATCGTTTGCGCAGAGGGTGATTGAGTCGCGGGCGTTTGGTTTTTCGTCGACGTACTCCTGCTTTTGGTTGTTGTTTTCTGAAAAGAAATGTATCTTTTGCATGTCTTCCTCTGGATTTTGGTTTCGAAATGTTTGGGCAGGATTGCTAGATTTGATTGCCTTGACAAATGGTGCACAGAAGAGTTCGTGGCACATTCTTCGAATGTGAATTGCTTAAAACTTGGGAGGAAGACATCTAGACTTCTCGCTACAGGTGGGGAGGATCACAAGGTCAACCTTTGGTCTATCGGCAAACCTAATGCCGTACTGGTCAGTGGAACTTAATAATTTGTCGATTTGGTCCCATTAGCTTCATGCAGGGAAATTGGGAAAAACAAGAATCCCGAAAATTTTGGAGCATACGTCTGTTTTGTGTTTAAGATGCTTTTAGTGCCCGTGATTTTTTGTCACAGACTTTATCTGGTCACACTAGTGCTGTGGAATCTGTGAGTTTTGATTCTTCTGAAGTGCTGGTAGCTGCAGGAGCAACCAGTGGCACGATAAAACTCTGGGACTTGGAGGAGGCAAAGAGTACTCACCTTACCTAGTCATTTCATAATGTTTGAATATAGTCTACATCATATTGGTAAGCTCACTGAACAGTGTTTGTTGCATTTCTCATTCTACATGCAGTTGTCCGTACACTCACAGGACACAGATCAAACTGTACATCTGTTGATTTTCATCCATTTGGTGAATTCTTTGCTTCTGGTTCATTGGACACGAACCTGAAGATTTGGGATATAAGAAGGAAGGGATGCATTCACACATACAAAGGACACACTCGAGGGGTTAATGCTATTAGATTCACACCAGATGGACGGTGGGTTGTGTCTGGTGGAGAGGACAATACGGTGAAGGTAATGATTAAACCTATATCATGTCTTAAGTTTCAAAAATAGTGGGGTAACACAAAATTCAAGTGGAGCATTAGTACTTTTCATGTACCTTGACATCAGGCGCTAATGAACAATCAAAAATGGGAAACGTTATCTTTGAAAATGTTGCAAAGTAAAATTCTTCTTGTTTAGGTTACAATGAAAAGGAATTCTAGGATGAGTTCGACAATTCTTGATCCAACACACACAAACACAACATGGGAAAATTGAGTTTGGGTTGGCCTTAAATGGGTATGTTTCATAAACAGGGTAATTATTCTAATCATATAGATTAATATAGCTTTAAATTCTAGGTAAAATGCTGAAGAAAAATGTGTAACATTGATAACTACTATATGCTTGATTTCTTTGATAAAAATTAAGCTAGAAAGAATGTATACAATTTGGGGATTTGCATACGACATGATTTGAATATGGGGATTCAATAATTTTCTAAAATTTAGAATAAGACTCAATATGGATACGATTTTAAATAAATAATATATTTTATATAGATATTTAAAGTTTCAAGACAACACATACACACACCCTATAGTATTTCAGTAACATGTGCACACATACACACACCCTTTCAAATCCATGTTGCATTCTTAATGCATTTGTGTATTATCTGAAGCATATTTCAATTCTTTTCTAGCTAAAAATACCCTAAACATGACATATGAAGTGTTCAAAAAGAATCTTAGTCATCGTACCTGTCATGTGTTGGGTGCAATGTATGTTTAGAAGAATCCATGCTTCTAGGAACTAAATAATGATTTCCTGACTTGAACTCTTTCTTTACTTTCTTTTAGGAATAACTTTTTTATTTAACCTTTTGAACATATTTGATAAATTTCTGATTTGATTATTTTACATGGATTTGGTGGGTTATTACGTTTAAAAGTGTGTTCAATGTGGGATTAGAATTTTGATTTTATACTGTGAGGTGGGAAGAAAGAATCATAATTTTTTGCCTTGTTGAGAGAAGTTTAGTATCTTATATATTTGTGGTGATGGATCTATGTTAAAAAAATGTCCATTTGATCACCTACACCTTCATATTATTATAAGTTGGACATTGTGCAGTGAAAGCGGTAGAATCATAGTCTTAGGAAGGCCAAAAATATGTGAGACTCAGTAGAACGTTTTCCTGCAAGAAGGCTAGGTAGAAGCATTGACGGTAGTGGCTGTCTGTAGGAGACAAAGCTGTGGATAGAGGCTGTGCAGTGGCAGAGTTCATCAACCAAGGGCTGGCAGTAGGGGCAAGGCAAATGAGCCAACAACAAGAGTGCAGTACGGCATTGATGTAGCCTTAGGAAGGGCAACAATAGGCTGAGATGACCCTAAAATGAGCTGTAGAGACCCAGTTTAGGCCAGGAAGTTGCAGGGAAGGAAGCAACAACCCTAAAGGAGGTCATTAAGGTTTATGATAGGGCAAAGAAACCTTGAACAGAAGATGGCAGAGGGCGAACCCTTTGTGGGACTGGTTGTTAGCAGGGAAGTTGGACTTCCCTGATGGATGTAAATGGAATGTTGGTGATGAAGGGTGTGGAGGCTTGGTAGTGAAGGTTAGGGTATTTGGGGCTTTGATACCATGTGGGGTGGGTAGAAAGAATCATAATTTTTTACCTTGATAAGAGAAGTTTAATGCATTATATTTGTATGCTGATGGATCCATGTTAAACAGATTTCCATTTAACCACCTGCGTAGTATTGTAACGAATAACAAATAACCCTTATCCACCAAATATGCATGTTTAATAAGTGTATTGGGTTTTGATTTGGATGGCATGGATTAGGCTGTAAATGGGTTGAAGGACATTAGACATGAACATGTATCATCACTTGTAGTGTAGGACTTGCATAGTTATCAAGGTGCCCACCTAGGCATTGATTAGTTGGCATGAAAGTGGCTAGCTTTTTGATGCCCATCTATATGCTATTTTTCTTCTGAAAAGAGCTCAAAAATATTATTATATTTTATTTTAATTGAGCTTTATTTTTGTATATTATAACTTTCTAGTATAAACTTTATTCTATGGTGAATATATCTATTCATTTAATCACACGATATGTATTTTTTTCTATTCATGCTAGACTTTGACTAGATGTTTAAGGCTCCTAGGCTAACACTTAGTGCCTTGCTGCCCCGATTTATGGGCACATTTGTTTATTTACGCAGCATCCTGTACTTATCACTTCACTTCTTTATTTCTAGCTCTGGGATTTGACAGCTGGGAAGCTCTTACATGATTTCAAGTGCCATGAGGGACAAATTCAGGCCATGGATTTCCACCCTCATGAATTTCTCTTGGCAACAGGTAAACAAAAATATCCTCTCTCTTTCTCTCTCTGCCCAATAAAAACTTTGTAAAAAAATTTCCTTGGTTTTGTAACAATTATTGATCAATGAATTAATTGGCGCATCAAATCATACTTATCATGGCAAGCACCCAGACGGCATCTTCAGGTCTACATGCCCAATTTCCCGAGCTTTCTCTCTCTCTTTTTTTAATGTCATAGCCCATTTCGATCTATTTATTTTTATATGTGTTTTTATGTTATTTACATGTTTGTGAATTTTTTTCAATTGTTTGGTCTCTTCAATCTTCATATATTTGTGTATTTTTATAAATTTTCAAAAAAACTGATTGAATTTGATCTTTGTTTCAATATTTAGGTGATTTTCTTGTTTGTGTTTTGTCATGCCTATGTGCCCTGTACGATAAAAATAATACTTATCAAGGTGCAATTTGCCCAGATGTTAATCAGTGATGCTTTGAATGCCTAAGTGCCATAGATAAATTAAAAATTGTTTCCTTTGCATATTTTATTTACCAAAAACTAAATATAACATTAGAAAGTAATATACAAAATACAGTATTATTAAAATAAAAATAATGGCATTTTTAAATGAATAAAATAAAAATTCAGATAAAATAAAATATGGCTAGAAATTGAAATGCCCAGCCCTTCCAGGCATCAAAGTTGGCGCTTTAACTAAGTAGCACACATAGATTGGATTATTTAAAAGTTTAGCTAGCACACATTTTAAAAAAATTTAGGTACTGCTGTCATCATTGTCATTCCAACTTCACATTATTATGGGATAGCACAATGACAATAAATACAAGGGAAAACTCAATGCACAAAGATTTCTACAAATGTTGAGTTTGGAGAGGATTTAATGGTACACAACTTTACATTCACAAGAGATTATTTCCTATAATTTGAGCCTGCCATCCGGAAGTCATGTGGAACCTTGCAATTGTGCAAAGCCTCATCCTTAAAGAATGCAAACAACACCCTTGGGAAAATTTTCGTGTACATGCACTGCCTATTTTCAAGGTTACACAAGTCAAACAGACAATATCATGATTGACTGATAGACAATTCCAGATTTGACTCTTGTCATGGCACGCAAGAACATGGGAAGAGGAAACAAGGTTGAAGAGTGGAGTCATTGTATGGAAAGACACAGGCAAGTGGTCTTTGTCAGGAACAATTCCCGAGTTCCCCTTTTTTCTGCCTTGTGATGGAGAACAAAGTGGTGGATGATTGCACTAGTGAGGTTATTTTCATGGGTTGATTGTGGGAGGAAGAGGTAAAAGATTATTGTTCACCTGCCCAGGTGGTGGGAAGAGAATAGTAATGTAGGTTGGGAGCTGGGCAGGTTGCAAGCGAGATTTCATTTAAGGGGAAAATTTCCCAACAGTGACAACTGACAGTAGATAACTTTTCTAGTGTCATGCTCATGGAGGAATGAAAGTGATTGTATAGATTTTATTATTCGATGATTATAAATAATTGATAATTTTTTAACTTAAGTTAAATAAGTATTAGTCCTTGATCTCTCGTAAGATTGGCCATTTTCTTGTTAAATTTCAAGAATGGATTTTTAAATGAAAAATAACAATGAAATAACTCAAATCAAGTTGAAACTTTTATACACAGTAGATTATAATATAGATTAACTAATTATATAAATAAATTATATTTTAAAAATTAAATAATTAAAAATGGTGCACCTCAAATTTTCCTGGTGACACCACTAGGAACTGTTTTTTAATTCGTATAATATATTGAGGACAAACTCATGTCACGTGTAAATTGATATACTAGCATCCTTGGTCAGGCTCTACTGATAGAACTGTCAAATTCTGGGATCTGGAAACTTTTGAACTGATTGGCTCTGCTGGACCTGAGGTAACTAACCATCTTAAGAAAAATCATCATTGAATATTTCCCGTTAATATTGTTGCTAATATGCTTTATTTTCTCAAAATCAAGCATTGTATGCATTAGCCAATCCACAATATTTCCCCCCTCTGCTTTCTGGCAGAGTAAATCGTGCCACCTGATGGATGCAATTATTTGATGATTGTTTAGACTCACTTTTCTCTAAACTACTTGTCTGATTTTGAATATTGGTAATGCTTTTGCTAACAACCTGTGGTTTCTCAAAATCAAGCATTGTATGCTTTAGCTAATCCACTTTGTTTCCCCCGTCTGCTTTCTGGTAGAGTAAATCATGCCCCTTGATACAATTATTTGGTGATTTTTTACACTCACTTCTCGCTAAACTACTTGTCTGTTTTTTGGATAATGGTAATGTTTTTGTTTGAATCTGAACCTAAGTCTTTCTTCCCTCATAGGGGTCTTATGAGGTAAGGAAAGATTAGCCCCTTGTCTTTATTTAACCAATTTTCTCAGATCCTGACAAGAAATCTATGGGACCCAGAAAACTACTTGATGTTTCCCTTTTTCGTTGGAACTCTTATGTCACCATCTAGACTCTTATCCAACAGTTTAGATGAATCTATTTGCATAGTTGTTGATGTGGGTAGGATGATTTTAGGTTGAATGCCTTGGCAATTGGTTGTTTTTTTAGCTTTGAATCTATTTTTCCTTGTTATGCAAGAATCTTCTCATTCTCACACCTTTGCAAGAAACCTAGAGATATAGATTTGAAATTAATTGATCGTTTCTGTATTTCATTGGATCAATCCCTTACCTAAATTGCTATCTCCTACAATAGAGTACTTCATAGATTAGAATATCTTACCCTACAATGTTTCATCTACTAACAATTCATGTGTTTGATCTCAGGCCAGTGGTGTCCGTTCCATGATATTTAATCCAGATGGAAGAACACTTCTTTGTGGATTGCATGAAACATTGAAGGTGGCATTTTCATACCCTCTACATGCTTTGGTCTTTAGCATCTCATTACTACTCACTTTCAGCTTATAAATTTCCATGCGGATCATTGATTGACTAGGTTTTTTCTTGGGAACCAATAAGATGCCATGATGCAGTTGATGTGGGTTGGTCTAGGTTGTCGGATCTAAATATTCTCGAAGGAAAGCTTCTTGGATGTTCTCATAATCAAAGCTGTGTGGGCGTGTGGGTTGTGGATATTTCGGTATGATCCAAATTCGTGATTAATTATTAGATTTGTTATATCTTTCCATGTTAGTAATTCATAGATGCATCCAAAATCATAACAATTTTGTGATAAATGGTGTGTTCTGGCCGAATTATACAGCGTGTTGAACCATATGCTGTCCCAGCTGTTGGAAGAACAAATGGTCTTTCTGAACCAAAATCTGCTATTAGTGGGAATTTTTCTGTGCAAGTTGATGGTAACATAAAAGGCAGTATGGGAAGGCTTTCAGTTTCACAGAATTCAGATCCTGGATCGAAGGAGTTGAAACATACGTCATGTGAGTATTTTTAATTACTGTAGAGCCATTTTTTTATTCAATTAGTTTTCTGATCTATTTAGTTCAATTTCCTGAAGCCACTGGAAGTCTCCCTAGCACTCCTCAAAAAGTGGCTGTACAGGCTGCTCCAAAGGTAACTTCAGTTAGTTCAACAGCTATGCCTACTGGTGGAACCATGAAAAGAAGTTCAGTAAAGGCACAAACAGTGAGTAACCCCCAAAACTGCAGCAAAATCGATGCTGCACCTGTTATTGTCCCCAGAACAAACCCAAGGATGGAATCAGCAGCAGAAAATAGGAAGGACAGCAAAGTTGATGTCACTCCTGTCATTGTCCCCAGGGCAAACACAAGGATCGAACCAGTGGCAGATTCTAGGAAAGAGACTAGTCAGCCAAGGGCCATTTCTTCCAGTATTAAGTCAAGAGTGAATGAATTTTGGCAGCAAACAAGTAATTCAGATGATTCAGAAAGTGAAATTGCTTCCTCTCAACCTGGATTCAAATGTTTTAGAAATTCGGAATCTAAAGAAATAATGGATCAAAATATTCCTTCTGTTGACAATAGTGCAAGACAACCAACAGTTTCCTCCGAGAGAAACCTTTTAGATGTGATACATGCTAGAAATAGGAAGCTGAGGCCAAATATCCTTGCTGATTCAACATCAAGTTACCAATATGAACACTGTATGTGCTACAGCTTCCTGTATAATTCTAAAGTTCATCATATATTTGCCGTCTTCAATTTTCAGCGTTTTTCTTTTTTTGCCAAATTAACCTACAGAATAGTGGGTGCCAATATGCACCAATTTTCTATTCAGAATAGTGTCCTAAAATTCGCCTATGTTACTGTAGTGTAAGCATATCTCATATATAACATAAATTTCGTTAATTTTCCTGATTGTGAAATAAAACTTCCATCTGCGGAGTCTATTTCATCAAGTTGATGCACTCACTGGATAGGACCCGTCAACACTGACAAGGGGTGATTCAAGATCAACCCCTGCTTCTATCCATCCATGTTGATTCTCTTGCCATTTCTCTTATAATTGACACTGTTGCTATTCATTCATTGCAGGTGAAATTCGTGTGCCAAAATCTAGAGAAAACTATCCTATTGAAATTTCAAAAGGAGGTATATCTAGTTTTTTCCCCTTTTCTAGATTATTGTTCCAAATCATTCAATTACATTGTAGTTATCCTCTTTGAACAAACCAGGTAGGAGGCGATCACTTGTTTCAAATTGGGAGAAAAGTGAAAGATCTCTTGCCCGTGAGGGGTCAACAGCAAATGATCCGACCGAAAGCAACCCCGTTTCTAATTTTTCATCTACTTTGGTATACTCGTGATTTATTTTGGTGAATAATATTATCTTTCTTGCGGTTGTAGTCTTTAAACTTTATCAACTGTACTTTGCTTCTTGAGAATGTTAGTTCACAGTTACAATTCTGTTAAGGATCACACAACAATTTCTACAAAATTCTTGCTTTGCTTTCAAGTCACCATCGTATGATAAATGCTATATGAAATTATCTGATTGAGTGATTTGCATTATAATTGATGTGAAAAATTTAGAGTGACTGGAACTTAGAAAAGTTGTATTCATTGTAGGAATGAATAACCAACTTCATGGACCTTTCATAGCATATTTCCTTAAATTTACAGTAGGGATTTAAATATTTTCCTCCATTCACCTTTTTGATCCAACATTCAACCCAGCTTTTCAAATTTACTTGCAACTTCCAACAATTCTGATTAAAATACTAGAAAATTTTGATCCGTAACACTTTCAAATTTGTTTGTGCACATTTAATTCATAAGATATCATTTCTTATATAACGAAATTACAGAGAAGACGAACTTCATCAAATGAAAAGGACAGGATCACTGAAAGTGATGAAGATGTTATTGCTTCTCTAATGGAACAACATGAAGATTTCTTATCGTCTACAAGATCTCGCTTAACAAAATTGCAGGTACATTTGCAAATTTGTTTTTTCATTTTAGATCTATATTCTTTTGATGAGTTATCCAAATTTGGTTCAAATATTTTCAAACGTTAAATTTGGTATCCAAATTTAGTTTGGCAGATTATTGAATTTAGATATTTTCTTGTAACAAATTTGGATTTGAATGTGCATGCACGGGCCTAATTGTGGTTTTCTAGATTTTTTTTATTCACTAATTTCTCTTGCAGGTTGTGCATCGTCTTTGGCAAAGGAATGATTTTAAGGGTGCCATCAGTGCAATAGAAAAGATGTCTGATCATGCTGTAAGTATTTGGGGCAATTGATGTGGCTCACTCTAGTTTTAAGTTAGTGTGTTACCCTGGGATTTGAAAGTGCAGGTATCTGCCGATGTAGTCAGTGCACTCTTTGATAAAATGGACATTGTCACTCTTGATGTTTGCGCTTGCCTCCTACCAGTCCTCACAACTCTTTTAGAGTCCGAAATGGATAGGTATGTCTTGGAATGTCAGAAAAATTGGTGCTTGTGTTTTCATCAAAGTTGGTCTTCATTTTTCTTTTAATTGACGTTTTCTCTACAATGATTTTTCTTTTTTCTGGGTTTGATGATTTCCGGTTTGAAAGATTGATTGTGTAATTAAGTAATTCCCAAAAATAATGGAAGTATCCTTGTCTTTTGTTATTAAATTAGGGCTGAAATGTTTAATTCAAACATTCTATTTAGATACAACATAATTGTGTTTTCTTGAATTTGTTCATTCAGGCCTATAAGCATTTCCTTGGACATGTTGCTTAAGATTGTTCGACTTTTTGGACCTCTAATTTATTCAACAGTGTCAGCATCATCTACTCCTGTTGGTGTAGACCTTGAAGCGGAGCAAAGGTATTTCTTGTTTTCCTACACATCTGCATCCTGCATGTTCTACAATTCCCATCAATCCCAACACGTTCTGTTTCTTGCCTAAAAACACAGGCTTGAGCGGTGTAATCTATGTTTTACCGAACTGGAAAGAATCAAATCTAGACTTGCTCTGCTGACAAGGTATAATCCTTATTCATGAGCCACAATATATTTATCTTCAACAAATTAGAAACTATGAAGGCATTTCCTTAACACCATCTTTTCATCTTGCAGAAGAGGAGGCTCTATTTCCAAGTCCGCCCAAGAGTTAAAACTTGCTCTTCAAGAAGCATTATAACCGACTCACTGATCACAGAAAATTCATGCAGGCATTACCATTCTGATGTTATTGATTGCTCCCTTTATTCGTTTCGCAAAAGGAGGCAGAATTGAATGACCTGGAAGTTCCACGTTCACTTAATCCCTCTCCCCCTATTGATAACAACATAACCTTGAAGTCATGCTGAAGGAGGATTTTGCTGGCGAAGCAACCTGTGGCATGGCAAAAACGAACCCGCCCACGCCCCGGTCATCCGAGAGATTTATCCTAACTTGTGGAAAGCACTAACCTTGCTTGGTAATAACACCTACCGTTGCGTGATTGGGCTTGGTAACCTACCTTGCTTGATCTCCTGATCCTGTTGATGTTTGATTTTGTTGGATGGTGCTTCGTCTGTCACTCTTCGAAAAAATTAGAGCAAGTGAAAAGGGAAAAAAGGAATATGTTCCCTCTCTCTCTCTCTCTGTTCTGTCGTCTTTCATGGCATTTTGTTACACTTGGCATTTTCTACTTCACTACAAGCGAGAATGTGTTTATTTTGTGTGTTAAATTGCAGCTACTCTCGTGGGAAGGGACAGCTGAATTGCATAATATCTGTCATGTTAATGCGAGACACGTTATCTACAATGTTTGGGGAATGTTATCTGATCCCCCACATTTCATTTAACGGAGTGGCTGTGTTTGGGAAACATGGTGGAGCTCAAAGACTGAGTGGCTGTGTCCATTTTTAACATTTTTTTTGTTAATGTTTCAAATAAATTTAACATTCTGTATTGTAAATATCAAATTTTTTTCGTCCTTTGACGGACATTCTGCTTGACTTGTCGTTCGAACGTTCGTGTTCTCGATCTCACGTAGAATCATTGCAATTAATGATTTTATTTGAGAAGAGTTTTAGTCAATTTTGATGTTAGATTAAGTAAGAGTTAGAATTAATAAGACAAATGGAATTAAAATTGTATGGTAATTAATGTAATGAAAATTTATACAGTAATTATGTTTGAAATTTATGCAAAATTAAAGTTAACATTGAAACAAACAAAATCAATGTTTGCTTAGCTTTTCGTTCACTTGAGTTTTCATTAAAGCATCCTCCTCCTTGATTTTACATAGAATTAATCATGGTTTCATTTGGTAATGATCTATTAATTTTAACTCTAGTTTCACATAAATTCTTACGTATTATCATTATCGTATAAATTTTTATACATAAATTTCTATTTTACATTTTATTGTAAAATTTAATTTCATGCAGTAACGAAATTCAACTTTTAATTTTTTATAATATTTTAAGTAAAAACATATCGTTACTAAATACATTCTATGTCGTTTGCCTGCTTGCCGTTTGTGGCATCGGATCAACAAATCTGCAGCAAATCCGTGTGTTGCCGGATTGACGGAATTACATTTCTTCCTCCTTTTGATGAATCATTACCTAATTATTTGACATAAGCGCTCGAATTCACCACCTTTCCCTTCCAATGAATTATTATACAAGGTCTTATACTTATTAATATCATTATTACCATTATATATTATTAATATTATATTAATATTACAAAAATAATATATTATCATTTATTATTATCTAAAAATTAATATTATAAAATAATATATTGATGTCCGTTATAAGTATTTATTATTGAAAAATTTAAAAATTAAAGTGAATGACAAATACGTTTCTTTTTGTTAAGAAATTCTTGTCAAATTCTCGTCTCTATGTAAACATCTTAATTTGCTTTTCTCTCTACTACGTACATTCTTAAAGTTTTTCATTATTTCTATTTTCCATCTAATATCGTAAACTTACTCGCCATTTCTTTTATCATTGGAAGAAAAACATAACCATTGAAAAAAATATAGAAAATGATATGAAATGGTGAAAGTTAATAGATTAAATTTTTTATTATTTTTCGTCACTTTTCACCGTTTTCAAAGCACTAACCCCCCTCTAATATGAAATATGAAATTAATGTTAGGATTTAGATCCTATCATCTTCTTTAATTGTTTGCTACTCTTTGTCTTGTCCCTTGAACCGGAGATTACCGTAATGTCATTGCATTAATAAATTTTCTTTAACAATTAAATTCACAAATACTCCTTCAGGTCATCCATTAATGGTAATCCGTCACTAGGTTAATTATTGCATTTTTAGTGACGAATATGATAATCTATCATTAAATCTTTATATTTATTCGTCATTACATCTCATAGTAACATATGTATTGAACTTATAGGGATGAATTTTAAGATTTTTAGTGACAGATAAATTTATCACTAAAGACCATTTTTCTCGATCTATATCAAATAGGCAAACATTATCTCAAATGTACAATAACTTTTTTTATGAAGTTAATTAATGTATACTAAGAGGGTTCAATGACTATATATGTATCTTTCACTTTCAATAAAATCAGCTAGGCCATGATCTATTTGATATGTACGTCATTTTTCCAGCAACTAACTAGATCGGCAAATTGGTGATGAATTCAGTATATATATCTCTCTCTGTATATGATAGACAGATAGATAGATAGATAGATAGACACATGCAGATGAATAAGTACTTCTCCAGGGCTTGTATATAAATAAATATATATATATATATATATGTATGTGGCTGGTGCGATCTCTATTGCTGCCGTCCATGATTCAATCCTAGCGGCCATTAATGGGAGAATTAATGACACAGAAAGCAGTGAACGAAGGTGAGCGGGACATGGCGGCGGCCGCAGTGGCTCTACTCCTCTCCCTGATCTGCCTCAGCCTCCTCCTCGCAAAGTACCCCCGGAGCCATGGGGACACGTCCTCGCTTATCTTGATCATGCCGAAGAAGATGAGGCGGTAGACGAAGATCATGCTGAAGATGACCCCAAGGTTGGTCCACTTGGACCGGCGGACGTCGATCTGGAACACGTATCGGAGGATGTACTCCCCGGAGATGGTGGGGAGCTCCGGCGACTGGTTGTCAAACACCAGACCCCTGAGGTCGTTCTGGTAGCTTCCCTGAAGCGCCCAGTAGTGGAAGCTGATGTAGGACATTGGGTAACGCCACACAGGCTTGGGGATGTCCCCCAGCAACCTAAAGTACCCAGAAACCAGCATGAAGATACCCTACATGTTCATCACCAGCAGATGCATACATATCAGACGACAGATCCATTTGATCAATATATACTACTTTTTAGCTAGTATACAAATCTAGACATCGATCTTTTTGATCTATCAAAAAAATGTTAGTAGGATACTGTTAGAGTATATAGTCATAAAGATGTAGTGGACTTGAGTAATATTATGAAATGACTCGATCTTCTTTTAATTGTTTAAAGACTTTTAAAAGTGTATTTCTACATATACTTAGCAACGTTAAGTGACTGTAATCTTGTTAACGACTATGCCAATGAATCATCTAGAGTCGTGTAATTAATATTCTTAAGTTAAGATAGTTCAGATAGACACCTATGATCGAACAACAAGTTTGCTGCTAGCACCAGCCCTGTGTATATATACACTCCTCTGTTTTGGTATTATTGAAAAAAAAATGCATGTATGACTACAAGCTAGCAAGTATAGTTGCAGGCAAGGGATGGATTGATCACACCTGTATTCCGGCACCAATGATGATGCCCATGAGGAAGTTGGGGACAACAGTAGCAATGGCCATCATCAAGCTTTCGACGACGGTGACACTGGCGTAGAGGCACAAGGTGAAGAAGAGGTAGTGCGTGAAGCCAGGGTGGAGGTGGACCAAGAAGTAACAAATGGTTCCAGAGATGACGGAGATGAGGAGGAGGAAGGGCATGGCCGAGACGGTGTTGCCGATCACAAATGCGCCCACTCCATAGTGACCATTGAGTCGTTCTCTCTGGAACACCTGCAGGCGGCATCGATGCATGCAGTGTTAATTAGGGTTTGATCCTTGGAGTTGGAGGTGTTGATTAAATGCATGGGTGGTCCAGGTGCGATTCGATGTACAGACCTTCATGTCCTCCACGAAGGAAGGGAACCCTCCAATCGACATGAAGGTCACAAACCCAAAGATGAAGGAACTGCATGCGCTTCTTGCCTGTCATATGCGCAGCAACAGGTTCAACAACAACGACAATTTTAGAAACTTAGGTAATCTTACGTATATATTAACATGCTCCTATCATAAGTATTAGAATAGTTTTACATTAATAAACATAAGTAATAAATTAAACCTAATAAACAAAAAAACTCTTTCATTTATTAACAATTGGTTTTGATATATAATTTAATATGATATCTCATGCAGTGAAAACTAGCTTGCAGACAGAAAATTAAAAATAAAATACAGGTGAGGGAGAGTAATTTTAAATTGATAAATGTAAGAAATAAATTGAATATAATATATAAAGTACGTTTTAACTCATTATCAATTATGATTTTGATATGAAATTTTAAAAACAAGATATTAGAAGGGAATGAAACCTGAGCATATATATATATATATATATATATATAATGATAGATCATTTCACTTGTTACTAACTGATCGATTTTAACTTACCAGTATGGAACTATATCGAGTACCAACGTCGAGATATATGGTTCCAATGCAAATGGAGACGACGATGTAGATGACAAGCCTCAGCCAGTAGTACCCAAAGTCCCTCCGCATGTTCAGGAAGGAGCGTCTGGTGAGAGTGAGGGTTTGCATCAGAAAACTTGCTTGGCTTCCTTCGGAATCCAGCACCGTTCCTTTCTGCGATAAGTTGACCAGCGATGGATGAGTTTGATTCCCAAATCAGAGAAAAGGAATTAATGCGCCTAACATGCCTACTAATTTATCACACCAGAGAATTAGTGTTGGCGGACTTACGACTTTGGACATCTCCTTCACCCTCTCTCTGACGCTGTAGTATATCTGGGAAGAATTGTAGGATTTTATGAGTGTTCCGGTGGTTTCCGCCGCGGAGACATTCTCCAGGGGGTCATCGTCGACCCTTTGCAGCTGCAATCCACAAAAGGGTACATAGGATTAAGGTGATCGATCGAACACAGAATATTTTCCAACATGCTCGATCGATCTATTTGGAGGCGCCCACAATTATACCAATTAAAAAAGTAAATACATAATCAAATCATACCCTCGACTCCATGGATCCCTTCAGACTTGTTTTGATCTTGTCGAAGTCCTTGTTTACGCACCTCAAGTAGTGGTCGGACGGATTCCTCATGGTTGGGCAAGGGAACCCGGCTTGTGCGAAAAACTACATGCGTGGCCATCAGCATCGATCGAGAATATTATCAATCCATATATACATGTGTATATATATATATGTACGTATATATATACACATGTATATATGCATGCATCCATATATACTGGTGGCCGTACGTACCTCGCACGCCTCTGAAGCCGGACCAAAGTAGACGGCTCTGCCGCCGGAGAGCAGGCAGAGGCGATCGAAGAGCTCGAACACTTCACTGCTCGGTTGGTGGACGGAGGCGATCACCGTCCGCCCGTCCCTCGAAAGGCCTCGAAGCGTTTGCGTCACGAAAAACGCCGACGCGCTTCGCGTCCGTCCGAAAACAGAAAAAATTAAAAAAAGAATAATTGCCACGTCAGAAAATACAAGATTTTAGTGCTGGTAATATCGAACAAAATATTTTAAAAATATTTATCTAATTATTGTATATATTCATCGATCCATTTGAAATTAATGTATTTTTATTTAATTTTATCTCTCGGACAATTTGACAAAACCTGTCGAGGCCGCTGGTTGGCTCGTCGAGGAGGAGGAGACGAGGTCTGACGAGGATCTCGAGGGCGATGCTGACCCTCCTCTTCTCGCCGCCACTGAGGCCACGAAGGTGCCAGTTGCCGACGGGCGTGTCGGCGCAGTCCTGGAGTCCCATCTCCAGTATGGTCCTCTCCACCAGACCTCGCTTCTCCTCCCACGGCATGTCCCCCGGGAGGCGGAGGCGGGCGGAGTACGCGATCGTCTCCCTCGCCGTCAGGGTTCCGATCAGGTTGTTGTCTTGGGTCACGTACGCCTGGGAGTCACATCCGTAAGTAGCAGCAGCAGCAGCAGTAGAAAGTAATAATAGTACGTACGTAGACGTAGTAGTAGTTACCGTCGCGCCGATGGACATCTTCGTCCTCCTGCCGTTGAGAAGTATGTTACCAGCAGTGAGGAAAGCGTTGGCCGCAGGCCTGCCGGCGAGAGCATCGAGGAGGGTGGACTTGCCGCAGCCCGACGGACCCATCAAGGCGGTGAGGCTCCCCGGCTCGGCGTAGCCGGTGAGCCCCTCCAGCACCGTCTGGGTGTCTCCGTTGCCCAGCATAACGGTGACGGTGAGGTCCTCCCACGTCAGCCTGGCGGACATGTCCCCGATCAACTCGGTGTTGACCCCCCTCTCCTTCCACAGCGTCTGGCTCCACGGGCTAAGCCCACCCTCCACCATTCCGCTTCTCACCGCCCTGCTGGCCTCCATCTCTTCCACCGTCTGGGTAGCCCTGCTACTCATGTCGCTCTTCATATCCATCTCCGTCTGGGTACGTAGCTTCCTCTCTCGCTTCCAAGCGCTAGCTGCTGCCGACCGGAGAACCGTGGAATAGGAGAAGCCAAAGGAATCCAGAAATAAATAGAGAGGTTCTGCCTTTTAATTCTCTGTAGGTATCAGTGGGTCATGGAGTTTTGCAGAGAGGAATCGAATCAGAGAGTAGGAATCATGCGGATGGAGCATCAGGGTTTGTTGAGGACATGGGAACTGGTGCATCCCCGGGTGATAATAAAGGGAGGTAGCTCGCACACCATAAGCATGAAGAAGAAGAAGAAGAAGAAGAAGAAGAAGAGCAGAAGGTGGTGGGAAAATAGCTAGCTAGGATCAGTGACAAGCTTGGTCTTGCAGGGTTCTTGTAATTTCCATTAATAAGGTCCGATGGGTGTAGGTGGTGCAATTGAATACGGTAGGAGCAGCATCGATCAGCTCAGTCTGGTGGTGCCTCTTCTCTTTGTCGTTTGATCAGATAGTCTCCAAGAAGACCTTCACTGTAGTTGAACTCCTCAGACAAACACATGCGACTGTATCGATCATTAATTTTTGCATTCATGAAAGCTTCGAATATGATATATATCGTTTTTGTTCATATATATATATATATATATATACATTCAAATCTGTGGTTGGTTCCGGTAGTTTCCATCATGTTTGAATGTCGAAGGGCGTAGAAAATTTGACTCATCAGGAGCAGGGCTACCAGGCCAGACGGTGGAACAGAGACATAAACGGAAATTCAAGGAACGAAAATGGGAAAAAAAAGAAAAATTTAGAAATGAAATTTTTTTAAGATTATTTATATATGTTGTGAAATTTTTTTTTAAAATAATTTAAAAAAATGTATAAATATTTTATATGTTAACCTTTTAAATATAATTTTACTTTTTTTTAATCACAAGTTTAATAATGATTAAAAGAGATTAGGCAAGATACATGAGGTCAAAAAATTAAGGTATTGTGTTATCTACTCTTAACTTTTAGGACTATACTTTTATTTTTACGATGACATTCATATTTTTTAATCTACTTCTCTTATTATTGTGTTATCATGTCTCTCATCACATTAATATTTATATATTTTAAATAATATTTTTTAATAATTTAATTAAAATAATTAAACGTATATAACATCTTTTTTTTAAAAAAAAACAGAATTTTTAATTTTTTAAATGTAATTTTAATATTTTATTTTTTCTTATTTTTTTTCTCTTCCTTTCTTTCTTCACCTTTTCTTTTTAACTTTGGGTGGCGTACAGAGGAGGAAAAATCGTTCGTCGATGGAGCACGAAAAATTGATTTTCCCTATTATGGGAGTATTGGAGCAAGAAAAATAAACTACAATGAAATTATCATTAACTATATTTTTTTAAAACCTAACTAGTATAAAATAATGAAAAACTTTTTTACTTGTAATTATAAAAAATTTAAATTTTTTTTTTAAATTTTTAAGATATATAAATACTTAAAATAAAAAGTGAGTTTATATATTTTTAAATATTTAAATAAGTGATATTAATATTTAATTTTTTTTTTAAAATATTGATGTAATTGAATATCACGATGAAGTTAATATAAAAAAATGTTTTAAGAATCTACTTATACCATTATAACATTGAGAATAATTTTTACGTAAAAAAGTGATTCTCAAATGAAACCTTACTTTTTTTTTGCCAAAAAGAACAATATATATATTGTTACCTTTTATATAAACTTTTATTATTTAAATTACCGTGTAGTTTCAATTTCATTCCTAAAATAAGTTTCAATTTTAATTCTTTTCAACTCCGGAAGTTAGAAAAAAGTTCGCATATTTCACAATTTATATCATGCACGGGCAATTAACCCCAAATCAACAATAATACAATACAAAAACATCAAATATGATTAATTAAGCACATATATATCTTACATGTATCTTCCACGTGAATCAACAAATCTCACGAATAACTAGCAATAAACCCCTGCGATAAATAGAATTTGGTATAACTAACGTACATCACGTTGAAGTGATTTTTTGCCTCAGCATATAAATACATATGTGGATTTTTAAAGCTGTCCCATAAAGCTGTGACAAATAAGTTTGTTTTAACGGAAAAAGTATTTGTGACGGCTACAAAGTATTGGCCGTCACAAATAGTCATTATTAATGTCAACTTTTTAAAGCCGTCACAAATAGGTTGGGTCGATCACTTGTTCATTTTTAGTTTAATTTGTTACTTAATTAAGGCATGTTTTATAACAAGAAACTTTAATTCAAAATTTTAAAAATTCTTATATATCATTAGTATTTTATAAATTCTCATATATAATTAAACTAGCTTCTACCTGCAACCATGAGAATGAAAGTACGTGCATATCCTTTTTATAGTTTGCATAGATATATATATATATGTTCATCTTTTTCTTGCTAGTTGAAGGCCATATATATGAAGGCCGAAGTACGTGGAGCTCATCTTGTATATCTCACAAGCTCATGATCTTAAGAAGTGGAGCTTTGCACATATGAATCAGTTCCCCATGTATATATGTAGACGTATATATATATATATATGCATTGCTAATGCAATCTTTATTAATTGCTGCATGCTGTTAATTAAGGATTCAATCTTTAAGGAATCGACGGAGAGAGCAACGAAAGAAGGTGAGCGGGACATGGCGGCGGCCGCAGTGGCTCTACTCCTCTCCCTGATCTGCCTCAGCCTCCTCCTCCTCGCAAGGTACCCCCGGAGCCACGGGGACACGACCTCGCTTATCTTGATCATGCCGAAGAAGATGAGGCGGTAGACGAAGATCATGCTGATGATGGCCCCAAGGTTGATCCACTTGGAGCGGTCGAGGTCGATCTGCAACCCGTTTCGGAGGACGTACTCGCCGGAGATGGTGGGGAGCTCCGGCGACTGGTTTTCAAACACCAGCCCCCTGTAGTCGTTCTGGTAGCTTCCCTGATTCGACCAGTAGTAGAAGCTGATGTAGGACATTGGGTAACGCCACACGGGCTTGGGGATGTCCCCCGGCAACCTGAAGAACCCAGCAACCAGCATGAAGATTCCCTACATGTTCATCACCAGCAGATGCATACATATATATGAGATGACAGATCCATTTGATCAATATATATATATATATATGCTACCTTTTAACATATATATACATTCTATTATTCTTCAAAATCTAGACACGTTTTCTATCCGAAAAATGGTAGTAATTAAGATACATGACTTGACAACATCAAATGACTATAATTTTGTAAATTAACTTTGAATAGATATTACCGAAAAAATAATTTCACATTGAAATCAGAAATCCTTATATATATATATATCACTTGTGAAATTTTTTTAATAAGGTAAAATTTACAACTGAAGTCTTGAGCGTTAGATTAGATCAGAGCCGGATAATCCGAGCGTAAATCAAAGAACCCACCACAGTCTGATTGGATAAACTGAAAAAGTTGAATGGTTTATTCAAGATATCCAGCAGTAAACACGATCGTTGGTAAGTGAAATTCAGGTTACCTGCAAGTGGAGAAAATCTACTAAAATATAAAAAAGCCACGATAATAGTAAAAATCCTTTCAAATTTTATTAGGCTTCATTCATTTTTTCACTTCCAATTTTTAGAAATACTTATAGTTTAACATGATATGCACATTTTTCAATTTACTTCTTTTATTATCAAATTTATTCTTCTTTCTTCTTCAATTTCAAAATTATTCTCTTAAAAATCATTTTTTCCACTTTCAGAAGTTAGGATTGAAAAAAAAAAGAAACTGTACCTTTAGAAATTTTATTAATGACAGTGAAATGGTATTTTGGGAAGACCAAAGTTACAATTCATTTGTAAGAAATCAATTGAGAAAATGTTTTGTCCGTGAAAGATGAAACATGTATGTTCCTTCTTTGTGTTGCCCAAAAAGTTAGGAAAATTCAAAAAATTTGGAAGGTAAATAATCTCACATTATCAAAATATAATATGCTCTTTTTAAGACAAGCATTCCTAAAGATTTCTATATATAAATATGAGGTGTGACTATACCTATACTAAAGAACTAGATTTTATTAAAATGTGTGTATATATATATATAAATATATATTTATATGAAGTTTGTATCTTTTAAAAAGTACGTGAAATAATGAAAAATTTAATTTATTATTTTTCATTATTTATTATCATTTCTTGTACTTTTCAAATATACAAATATCGTTTAATAAAAGATGTTTGTATTGTTCATGTAATTACAAGAGACATCTATTTCAAGCTTTAGCTTGTTATATTTTAGTTTGATTAAAGTTGAAGTAACAAAAGTTAACAGATCTTATAATGTTATTTTTCTTTGATTTCCTTCTTTTCTTTTTTTGTTTTGGTATTTTTCGGTTTCGGTCACCTGGGTTGGGCTGTGATGCCTGGCCCAATTCATATTTGTTGTTTTTTTTGTTTTTTTCTTCTTTCTTTTCATTTTGTTTTTCTTGTTTTTATTTTGTTTTGTTTTCTTCTTCTTCTTTTTTTACTTGGGTTGGGCTGAGGCTTCTTGGCCCATTCGAATATTCCAGCGTCATCTTCCTTCTCCGACAAGGTCGCCGCTGGCCGCCTGCTCCGCCGCCGATCGGAGTCACTCGTGACCGAAACTAGGTGCGCGAGCTTCACAATAACCCATTCAGTCCATCGCGGCCGGGGAACGGCGACACCAGAGGGCGAACGCCACCGCGACCCCAGCCACTCCATCGCGACCCCAGCCGCCTTAACGTTGCCTTCTACTCTCACCCACTCGTGCGCACTGCCCCCACCCGCCCATTCTACTCCACGATTTCATTCTGTCCATCTCTCAATTGACGGCCGGTGCAAGTCCGGCGAAAGGGATCGAGGAACCGCCGGCGGCATATTCATCCGTCCGTGTGGGTTGGGAAGCTGGTGATCTCCAGGTTCACTCCATCATCATCCGGGCTACTCCTTGGTGCAAGGAGGAAGTGGAGACGAGGAGGACGTGAAGGCTCTTGGCTGCTGCAACTGCAAGGTCGTGAAGGTGTGTGGATGCCGGTGAAGGTAGAATCTGCAACCACTCTTGCGTGAGTTTTACGAAAAAATTCTGGTAATTTACGATGGTGATGATTGTATTTTTTTAAAGTTACAGTGAGTAATGAAAATAATAATGAATAGTATTTTTTATAATAATATGATGATAATATTTATGTAGTAAAATAATAAATAATATTTATTATATTAATATAATGATAATACTTTTTTAAAGTTGTAATGATAGTTTTTTTTGAAATTTTTTACATAAATAACGTAAAAAATATTTGATAAATAATATTATAAAATATTATGATTTACAGTAAAAAATGAAATTAGATAAGGTAAAATGTGTAACCAAATAGGGACATGGAAAAAAATATTTTTTTTAAACGAAAAAGAGAGATATTAAAAAAAGAAAAAATATGGGTAAGAAAAAGGGAAAAGAGGATGAGAAAAAAAGAAGAAGAGAAAGAAAGTGAAAAGGAAAAAATAAAAAATTATTAATTGAAAATTATATTTCAAGAATGGTACAACTGTACAAGTATTAAAAAATTATGTTTGATTAATTTACTTTTATTTTTATTAATATCATTCCTATTTTTAAAAATAAAGGTAACTATTAATTTTAAATATAAAAATATTTATACGAAAGTTGAGATTAATCATCTTAATTGATGTACATGGTAATTTAGATTTTGTTCATTCAATTTTTTGGATATTTCGTGCAAACATCTAAATTTCAAATTCTGTTATTTTATTTTAAAAATAAAATTTTCTATTTTTATTTTCTATTAATTTTAAATTTTTAAATTTTATTTTATTTATAAATAGACCTAAATTTCAAAGTTTAGCGAACACAAAATCCCCAAAAAAAGACATCATGGAGACAATTTTTCTTTAAAAAATCGTTATTATTGAATTTTTTTGAATGATAATAATTTTAACCGGTCCTGCAGGTCGTTACCGCGGACGTGAGTCCCAAGTCACGACGGTTGCAACTGCTGCGGTGGGAAAAAAAACAAATAAAAAAAACCGTGGTCTTACGAAAACTCGTTAAATTTTAAGTAAATAAATTTTAATAATTTTGTTAAAATCCGAATAGGTAAGAAAGAATAAAAAATTTAAAATTAAGAACTAAATCTCAAATGATATCTTCGTAAACATAATAATTTACCTAAAACGTTTTTAGAAACTTTTAAAAAAAGGTCTTCGTACGTTAAAATATTGTTTAATTATTACGATAGTTTTATTATATTAATAAAATTTTAAAAATTTTAACGAGCAGTCTTCCAACTGTACGTCAAAATGTCGAAAACTATATAAGAGGAAGCAAATAAATAATGGAATGTTTATCGCAAGCACAGGTCGTGTGCTTCGTGGATTCCACTAAACAACCGAAGAGACGAGAATGCTCGACGCGAACGCGAACCCTCGATGCCCGACGGAATCCGAGGCGACGACGACGAAGCCCTAGAGGGAGGAAATTGGAGGAAACCTTCATCTTCTTCATAATCGTCGTCGTCGTCATCGTCGTTGTCTTCTTCTTCTTCTTCATTACCTCTGGTAACGGATCTTTCTTGCGGAGCGGAAGAGGAGATACGATGATCGTTCCCTTGTCTCTTTTCTTTGGCTTCCTCATAGGAGCCGTCGCAGTCGTCGCCGGGGAGGGGCTGGCGCTGTGCTGGATCTTGCGGAGGCTGGTTAGGAAGAAGAGAGTGGAGGAGGCGCTGTCGACTGGAGTTGATGCGGGGCTTGATACTGGCGTCGACCAGGTGCCCTTGACCTTCCCCTGCGAGAAGCAGGTTGGTGTCTTGAGGTTTGTTTTACTCTTTATCGCCTCTGCTGATTCGGTTTCGACTGGTTTTTCTTTATGCGGCTGGTAATTCGGCTCTCTTTGTGTTGCTGCTGAGAATTTTTGGATGTCTTTTACTTGAAGGCCGGAGTCGAGTATTTTAGGTTTATTGGCTCTGTAATTCTGCGTGCTGTTGTTCTGTAGGCATGATTACTGGTCGCATTTTGAGTGGGATGTGCATTGACTTGAACATTTCGATTGAAAAATTGAACGGAGGGTGGACAGTCTGGTAATGTGAGTTCAAACATCATAGTTTCTTTTAATTGGGAGTGGACAGAGTACCTAGCTTGAACTGGACAGAGTGGTCAACTCTGACCTACAAAAGTAAGAAAGAATGTTGGACCCTCGTTGAGGAGGAGGTCAAAGACTTTTTTTCTCAGGCCAGTTCGGAAGGTACAGCTATGTTTCAGGTTATTGCTGCATACACATATGAAGCTACGTGCTGGGGTATTTATCGGTGGTGGTTTGTATGTGGTGAATCGAAGAGTGACACATGGCAATGTGTATTCGCCGGTGAGAGGAGGCAAATTTGAGTGGTGTACCCTTGATTGAATATATTAGAGGACTTCCTTGATCGCTAGTGAACTCAGTCCTCCCAAGACTGTCAAAGCCAAGAGATCCATAATCACACCAATATGACAAACGAAAAGAATAAAAAATCAATCAAATTTTTATATTTTTGGGTAAATTATAGGGAAATAAAAAGAATAATAGTTTTTTTTTTATGCCCGGTCAACAAAAGGAAGCAGCGTAGTTTTTCTTGTTTGAAGAGTAATATGTGAGAAAAGAAAAGGGAGGAAAATGCCCTGTTTACAAATATACCTTTTAAGTTAAAAGGAAAGTTAGAATAATGAAATATCATTTGAGGGTAGTTTTGGAACATGATCTTTAGAACCAAGTTTGTCTTCTCTCTACTTTTGGAGATAAAGTGAATGGGTTGATTTCCATTTCTCCCTTATTTTGTTCTTTTCTCTCCTAACTTTAATTTCCAAGTGACAGAACAATGTCGCTCTCCATTATTTTATTTTCTTGTTTCTCCATTTCTATCAATACAAATACATCCTAAATGATGATAATGGTATAACCTATAATCTACCTGATGCTTTGATTTTAATTAAGCCATGTTTATCACACTTAAGTTCATTAATAGTCTTCAGCATGCAACTCTATTACCTGGTAATTTCACGTTCTAGACACCTAGAAACGTAGTGGAACGTGTGGTTTTGCATAGTACATTATCATTATTTCTATAGATGAAAATGTTAGAGTCCAAATTACGGTACCGGTTCATTCTTTTTCTTCTCCTTTTTTGTTTACTAATGTTCTTCTTGGTACTTATTTGGATGTCAAGGGTTTTGCTTGGGTCTTGGAACAAGATAAGTTCTTGATGAACTTACAGCATGATCCACAAGCAAAAGGTTCAGTGGACCGAAAGAACAAGAAAGAATATATTGAAGTTTCTCCAGTCAAGAAAAAGGCAGAAATAAAGGATGGATGTCTTATCTTGAAAGATCTTGATGGTTGTCAAACTGTCATCATTCAGCTCTATCACTGCAAAATAGAAACCATTTCTGGTTCAAATTTCTCTTCAAGAAAATGGTAACTTAATACAACCCAGCTTGGCCTAAAAATTTATGTTGAACAACTTGATATAAACATATAATTTTCAATCATCAATGGTTCATTATGTTGCTTTAATGTTCTTTTTTTCACTTGCTTTGTGGATGGCGTCACTTTATATTTTCTTTTAGAACTACTGCATGTATGAATTTCACCTGGTTCCCATGTTACTCCAGTGCCTTTCATCTATGATTACTTGTGTGACTGTGTCCCTATCTTTTGTGGCTTACTCATACGTTCATCTGCTACAAGGGTGTCTTAGTGCTGCTCTATGACTTGTAGGATTATCTAGCACATGTGATTGCAAATAAAGGTCACACAAGTTGATTGTTGGAGAGTAGGAATATTACAGTAAATATGTATGAAAAAAAGAATGTGCTTGGTTACTCCACATTGCAATGTATATGATGGTAGTTGTGAATGAGTACATACAAGCTACCAGGATTACTAATATAGAATTCATAATTATTTTTTTACATTGTTTTTTCTTATTTTTGTCTGTTGTTGATGTAGGATGAAAAGGTATCCCATTAAGGTGGAAAGCAAGACCAAGATCATCTACAATGGAAGTAAAATTTGCTACTTATATCTTGAAACCTCTTGGGACAAAGAATCATGGTGCAAGGCCCTTCGTCTAGCATCATGTTCTAACATGGAAAAAATAAACTGGTATACTCACTTATGTAAAGAGTTTGACTGTTACTTATCATCCTTAACTTCTGAGCATCCTCTGTTTTTAAAGACATCAACAGTACCCATGGAAACAACAGACAATGTCAGCAAGATGGAAAGGAGGTATTCTTCAAGAGTTCGTCATTTCTTTAAAAAGATTGCAAGGAAAGCATCAAAAATTGGGTCTGAATATAAATTTAGCACTGCATCATCTGCAAATAAAGCAGAGAGAAAAGTTGGTGAAAAGAACCTTCAAAATGTGTTATATACAAATGAATCAACTAAATTTTCTTCAACAGAGAAATCTTCCTTGCAAGATTTGATGGGGACTACTTCAGCATCATCTACACTTTTAAAAAGTCAACAGATTCCTGCTTTTGATGAAGTATGGGATGAGAAGTATGGCTTTGACGAATGCATCTTTTGTTTGAATTTGTTGTTATCACGGCTTTTCTTTGATGTAAGAAACAGCACAAAAATCAGAAATCTGATCAAAGAACGCATTCAGGTTATTAGCGCGTTTCAAATTATCTTTACTTTTTTAAATAGAATATATGGGTAAGATTTATATTATTGTTATTTTTGAACAGAGGACTGTCTCAAGTATAAGGACCCCAACCTTTGTTGGTAGTCTTCATTGCATTGGCTTAAATCTTGGAAGTCGTCCACCTTATCTCCATAGTGTCAGAGCTCTTCCTATGGACATGAAAGAGGCATGGGCTGTGGAAGTGGAGATTGAATACTCTGGTGGTATCTTACTAGAGATAGAAACAAGACTCGAAGTTTGTGAGCCTGAATTCCAAAAAGGCATTGTGAACACTAGCATGGAGACGAGCTCAGCTGGGGAGGTCACCTCAATTCTCTTTGACGGCTTCAAGACTTACAACCAGGAGTTGAATACATCTAATGATTCAGAGGATGAAATGAATGGACTTAATGATGAGATTAAGTCAGATAATGGAGGTTGGTTCTTTGTTTGCATGCTAAATTGCAAAAAAATGATAAAGCATCTAATGCTTCTACAGACCAACTCCTGGTTGTATTTGTCTATTTATCTTTGAGCCCTTATTGGTAATATTGAGTTTTTCATAAGATATATAAAGAAAATTAATTTGTATAGACTATGAAGTGGTAACATTTGAGATACTTGTGGTCTATCATTCTCAGGTAGATGCCTTCCTTTGCCTATAGGAATACTTAAGCATGAATACAATTGAATCTTTGTCTATTGCATAAATTTGTTGAATTTCAAACAATCCAGTATTTCCTGTTTCAGATACATTGAGACAATCAAGGAATTATGGTTGGACTTCAAGTTGCATGTCAAGGTGGAAAACAATCGTGAACTCTGTTCTTGATCATGTTTCACAGGTTAGTAGGTGTGTTCTAGCATATTTTTTAAGTAAAGCTTGAATTCTAGCATTTTATACCGCTAATTTCAAAGGCACCTTTCCTTTTCAAAATAAATAAAAACAGCAACACCTTAAGGATTATGTAAAATTGTCTTGGACAAGAAATTTATGGTTTTTGTTAGAAGTGGTCAAAACATTAAGATGAAATCATATTTTCTATACTAGGAACATGTTGGAAAAACAAGCTCTTGTCAGTAAATTATCTCATATTCCACTGGAACATAATTTTAAAGACTCACCTTTGTTCAATCACTTCCATGCCAACAGCATAAAACAAAATTGTGTTTGTAAAATTTTATCAACACATGTTGACATTTGATGTCATGGTTAAGTTCATGTAATATTTTAGAATGCCATGTTTCTTATAGGATGACAAATTTGCTATTCTACCTTGGACTATATTGGGATAGTCAACTGAGAGTTGTCTACTGGGGCATTGTGAAAATTAGGCAATCCTCTTTGTGGTTGGACAAGATATCAGAAGATTGAATGCCATGGTTTAGCTTACAGATACAAGTAAAAAAAGGATAAAAATACGTAAGGGTTTCAAGCAAATCCTCTTGAATCCACTTTGGATCCTTCCCCCAAATGCAATAAATATATCATCCTCACATATGTCATGACCTAACCATGCTTTGATTGCATTATGATTATCATCTCAATGTTTAATTTACACGTACAGTGTTATAGTTTAACAAGTCATATTTTACAAGTTTTTTCCAAAGTTCGAGTCTCTCCCATTTATGCTATCATAGAAAGTTGAGAAGAAATAGATTTGCCATTTTTATTGAATTATTCTAGACTCAGATGTGAAATATATTGACTAGATATTTTTGTAGTGCTAAAATTTATTAATGTTTCGAATTAAAGGTGCCCATATCCTTGGAAGCGAGTGTTGCATCCATCCGAGGAACCTTACGTTTACAAGTAAAGCCACCTCCTTCTGATCAAATATGGTTTAGTTTTACATCAATGCCTGAAATAAATTTCAATTTCAATTCTGCTATTGGAGATTATAAAATTGCCAGTACACATTTGGCATTGCTGATTGGAAATCGCTTCAAGGTAAAAAAATGACATACAAGGTTCCTTTTTTCGGCATTTTGAATTACTGCAATGATATTTTTTTGATGCTTATAGATTTCAGGTTCTTTCTGATTTTTGATATGGTATATTATCATAGGCTGCCATCCGTGAAACTTTGGTACTACCAAATTATGAATGCATATACATACCATGGATGTTATCTGAGAAAGATGACTGGCTTCCACAAAATGCTGCGCCATTCATATGGGTTCGTCAAGAAAGTGAATTGACAGGAAAAGATTCATCAAGGCCTCAGCATGTAGAGTCTAGAATGAAAACTGATAGCTACGAGAAAAGCAAAACCAATCCTAGCCATACTTTCGAACACACTGTTGGAGAAAAAACAAATGCTGTATCTACTCATGTGTCACTTGTGGAACCCGTTTTGGATGACACCCCACCTGAGGCTGCTCCAACACCATTACTTCCATCGGATCTTTTGACAAGCGACATAGACCTAGAAGATTTTAGCGCATCACTTGTAAGTTACGAAGATACCCATGACAGTACCAACCAGTGCAGGGCAGATCATTCAGAGCCGTCTCGTATTTCAACTGTTCCATTAAATGGTAAGACTTCAAAACCGCAGGAGGAGGATACGAAATCAAGAAAAATTGGAAGAAGGGGCCTTATAAAGGACATGGGGAGGAAGATGAGTGAGAAATTGGATGAAAGATTACGCCACACGAGCAGGCATGCTGAAAATGTCCCAAGTGATGATACTGGATCATCAATACGAGAATTCTCTGGTGAAACCACTAGCAATAATGCACCAGAAGATGGAGAGGATATGATGGAAAAGAAAATGGGGAAGGAGCTGCTAAAGGAATTGGGGAAGAAGATGAGTGAAAGATTTGAAGAGAAAATGCGGCATGCTGAGGAAATGGGAGGGCATGCTGTTGAGAATGTTTCTACTGATGCTGGTACAAGAATATCAGTTTCAGCTGATGAGACCACCACTAATAGTTCTCTGAAAGACCTTAATGTGCCATTGCTAAAAAATGAAATCTGTGACCAGGACAAAACAACGTCTCCACTGGTTTCTCGAACATCAACTCTGACTTTGCGTGAACAGAATCCAAAATCCTCAGAAGATACTAAAAAGACCGATAAATTTGATAAAACTAAAAAGATATGGAGGAAGGGGCGGATGAGGGATTTGGGGAAGAAAATGACTGATAAATTTGATGAAAAAAGGCGCCACATTGAAGAGAAAGGAAGATACATTGTTGAAAGGATGATAGAAAATTCCAGATCATCTGACGGCAGCGGGAGTGCTACATTCATCCAAAAGTCTACTCACAAGGCGAGTGCTCCATTTAACTGACCACGAGAATTCAATTCGACGATGGTGACATAGCTCTCGAGAATAAGAAATACAAATGCCCTTAGAGAGGCAGCCAGGTAAATTTCATTCCAATTTTGAATTATGTACGTTTTTTTTTTTTTTTGCAATCTAGTTATATACGAACTACAGTCAAGCTTATAATGCATAGCAAAATTTTGCCAATATTTTTTCCATGTTAACGGTGGTATTTTTGCTGAGTTCTAAATTTTTCCATTGTTTCTCAAAGATGTATATTTTTGGAATTTGTTGTGACAGTGGGTTGAAAATGCAAAGATTTCTTCCGGCGTTTTGATGTTTATATCAACCTCAACCCCTCTGTTGTTGGCAGATCACGTCAACTCCTTAACTTCCCACTGGTGTTTGCGAGTTGCAGCAGTGAAGAGCGCCATTCCAACGTCAGCACAGACATATGCTTCATGAATAATATTTCTTCTTTAGAATGCTAACAGGTTCTGCAAATTCTAACCTGTACTTTTATTTGGAATGTCAATTCATAATTACAACAAGATTAACCATACAAATATTTTGCATTCATATATTCTAATCAAATCTTCAATTAAATCATATAAATTTAATTTTTTTCACAATTCTTAACAAGTAATTTTAAACTTTCTTCAAGATTTTTAAATTTTTTCTGTATTAATTAATTCCAATATTTTAGTTAGTACATCTTTTAACCTCCAATAGATATAGTTAAACCACCTATGTTGATTTTTTTAATGTTATCTTTAATTAATGCAACTCTTACTCTATTATTAATAAAATTGTTTTAACTTATAATATCTCCACTTATCATGAGCAACACTAACTTTTTTGCACCTATCAAATTTTGTCAGAAGATTCCTAAAAAAAAATTCTGGATTCATCAAGAGGAATTACCAATATGTAGTATATCAGCAAGCAGAGGCATATATTTTCTAACATATTGAAATCACTATCGTTACTGAATTTCATCTAATGAATTGTTTGCCATTGTTACCAACCATGGCGTCGAACAAATTACAAGCTTTACAACAAAAGTTGCATATATACAGAAAATTATGGTTTTGGTGTTGGTGATGTAGTATGAGATGGATGAATGAAGCTGCTATTGCCCTAGTAAAATGATTGGAGATTGAGAGTGAAGATTGAACTATACCGACAGAATCAAGCTTCCTCTCAACTCTCCGCTCCTCCTCTGTCAAGTGCTCCTCGTACTTGTGAAGGCATTCACATGTAACAATTTCATCCCTGATTTTCGTCGGTAAAGGTTTCCACAAGCAAATCAACAGCAGTTCTGAGCTCTGAGCTCGGAGCTCGATGATTTAACATCAATTCCATAATCAATGAGCAGTAATATCATCACCCTCATGCTTTTTCATCGATTCTGCGATAATTCACCATATAAATAGCCACCAGAGTCACAAAGGCACCGCCCAGTTGCAGAGGTGAGAATGTTTCATCAAGCAACAGAAACCTGGAATAAAAATAGTAAAGAATATAAATTAATTATAAATAGGTCTAAATCCAAGAAAATCTAATGCTAATTCATCAATACTCCTTTCCATTATTGTATTGGAGTAAAGATTACAAACTTGCGCGTGGCATAACAAAAAATGATTTAATTGTGCAAAGTTATTTTGTTACAACAGCAATCAATGCTTTAATGGCGTTGGCCATATGAATATTTTCTCGTCGTTTATTTCTATCTAGCACCATGGGTCTATATCTTCCATTAAATTATGAATTTTAATTTTTTTACTGTTTTCAACCAAATAAAATTTGATCTTGTTAATTCTACTTTTTTAGTTTTAACCAGATAAATTAATTCCCTTTTCCTCACAGGTGCATCTATAGGTCTTCTATAGATAGGTGATCAAACGGTCTAAAAGACAATTTCATCATGTTTTATCCTTGCTAAGTGCAACTTCTATCCTATTTCAGGATGAAATCTTTTTTCTTATATCAATGCCACTCATCCACTTTGATTCATTTTTGTTACACTAAATTTTTTGTACATGTTTATGTTTAATAACTCAACATTATTAACATATAGATGAACAAATGTTCCTATAAAATTTTCTTTTTAATTAAGGATACTCTTTTATTAAAAAACACTCTTAATGCATTTCTCCAGTTTCTTTAAAGGAAAGTGGGCCAAATTTTATTGATGCATTCTCTAATTTGTCCATTCTACTTTGATTTAGAGAGCAATATCCTTTGAAACTTTTCCATTGTTACTTATAATAGATCTAAAATATCTGAAATTCTTACTTTTAGGGATTTCAAGACCTTTACAAGTTTATCATCGTTTTCACCATTGTTCCTGCCATAAATTTATGCAAAGTTATTCTGGTAATTTTTATAAATTTCTGTATAAATAAATGTTAAATTCATTAACATCCAATGGAAATTTTAGAAACTTGCTTGACAGTGTTTTGCCTCTTCTATGCATGTGAAACAATCCTGCCACTTTCTCTGTGCCTTTTCCATGGATTTTGAGTGCATAATGATATAAAATTTTATAAATGAATAATAACCTAAAATAAAAGCAATATTTCTGTTTTGATGAAAATGACAGTTGGTGCAATAATGCAGTATTGTGCAAAATACTAACCCAAAAAGTGCAGCAAACATTGGAGTGAGAAACGTAAGAGAGCTGAGTCTTATCAGGCTACCTACAAAAGTTTCAAAAGAAATTGGAAGTTTAGATAAAGTAGTGTCATCATATTTAATCAACACAGATTCGTCATCTTTTATTGAAAATTTGTAAGATCCAGTAGAATAAATGTTACCAGACAATATAACAGAAAGAGTTTTGAATCAAATGTACATAAAAAATATAGAAGTGGTATAACTAAGACCTCTAGTGGCATTATAGAAGAATACACCATAGCTGATGGCACTTCCAAATACTGAGCTATACAGAAGAGCAAAGCAATCGCCCAGTGTAAGGTTGGTGAGGCCCCCCGCAGTGGCAGGATCATGATTAAGTATGGATATGGCCATGAGAGGAACTCCACCTAGAATCATATGCTATGATAGAACAGCACAATTAGTTTCCCCATAAAAAGATGCAGAAATACTTAACTCAAACTATGAAAAGCACCTCAATAAGAATATCTAGAATCCTTTAATATTTTAGTATTTTAGGAATTTCATCATGCAGAATATTAAGAATCTTTTCCAGAAAAATCCCCTAATTTCCCTTTTACTCTTACCAAATAAGGTTCCTTATCTTTAAAATTCATGGTCATGAACAGTTGACAAGTTTTTACAGCTGATTGTTTACTTAATGCTAACTCTCCTTTATCTAAGTTTGCGACTAACTATAAAAAGGTTAACCCCCACAAGCAGATGACGCCTGTAAAGTATATTACAATAAAACATACATATTACATAATGATTAGATGTCACAGTTTAACACAAATTAGAGTGGCCATAAGTGTAGACAAACTGTAAAGCAAATTTAGTTGTGCTCAAAATGAAATCCCTCTAAAATTCTTTGATTCTTACCACAATTTGAAAACCAGAAAAAATTGAATGGAAAAGTCTACTTATAAAAGATTATTGACAAAGCATGTGCTTTTCTGACTGACTAGTAAAGTAGTAACATAAAGAAATAATCTGGCTTCACAAAAGTCTAAAGAGCAGAAAATTGCAAGTGTATTGCCTATCTAGCAGATAAAGATGTCTGTTATAGTATCATTCAAGTCTGAATATGGAATTATGGATGTGATCAATACTTCATTATATTATCCCTTACAGTAGCTGCAAATATATATAGTAGCTTACCCATCCAGTAGCCATGATTGGATCCGAATACTTGGACACCCAACGAACCATGACAGTTCCTACAGCCATGCTTTGAGCTGCAAGAAGCATCCACCACTCTCCACTACCCCATATTGAGAAATTGCTACCTTCATGTTTGATTGCTGGAAGCTATGTAACAAATGACATGATGAAAAATGATGAGAGAGATGCTTACAGAATATAAGAAATGACTAGCAAGCTGTAGGCCAATATGGTAGAGCACCCCCCAACTTGAGAGTTGAAAGTTGACTGAAGTATTTGGGTTTTGGATGGGTATCTACCATATGGTGCTTTGTGGGAGAATTCAACTGATATAATAATGAACTGCAATCGTTATATTGTATTTCTAGTTTACCTAAATATAAACTAATATTCTGATCGAAGCTTCTATGTGCCATCTAGTAGCCAAGTAGGAAGAAAGAAACTACACCAAAGAAGCCATGTTACTGTGCTCAACACACTTCTAACGAGAACATGCATAGAGCATATCTAGGTCTCAACAAATCTCAGATATGTCCTTCCCAAACATGTCCCATTTTTCACGCTTATGTTTGTTAATGTTGGGTTTGTGTGTGTAGTTTTTAGTATTGGTTTCTATGTTTTTTTATAGTAGTGGTTTATATGTATAGTTTTGCAACATTAGATATTCACATCTAGCATTTTTCATTTGTTTCTTCTTTTAAATGAGGACTATCCTTGATGAGATGTTGATATTGATTACTTAACTATTGTAACGTAGAGATCATGAGTTATTATCAAGAAAATAGCCCCTTAGCAGAATGAGAAAAGGCTGGAATGTATGGATCTCTTCTAATAGTCCACTGGATGCTCTACTTTAGCATTCAGATCCCTTAAATGATATAAAATATTCAAATCACCAAACCACATAAGGACAATATCCTTAAGTAGGGGTACACATGATTCAGGATATAATTATTCAATGGATCAACTATATTCTAAATATTTAAATCATTGACAGCAATACACTTCTTGGTTACAAGTGTAGTTAGTCAAAATGAAACGAACAGGATTTTTGGTTAGTGGGCAAACAAAATCCTTGACTTTGATAGAGATATATTTTATTAGTTTTGTTGGTTTTAATTGAATTGTTTTGTTGTGTTAAATGAACAAAAGTGTCTTTTTTATCAAAAGAAAAAAATGTGACGCTTTTATGATTGAGAATGTTTTGCCTGGTTGACTTCATAGTTTTTCTTAGACATAAAATGCTTTAGTATAATTATACAGGAAAAATTCAAATTATATGATTGATTTTTTATTAAAATTTAATATTTATATAGGTTAAGAACCAATAACTGCATCAAAATCAACTGAACATTTTAAAAGGTTTTGTTTGTTTTGGTTCTAGATTTATATACAGCTTGATTCAGTTCTATTTTGCTGGAACTAATAGATATGGTTTAGTTTGTAGCTCAAGTTAGAACTGAACCAAAGAAAACCTTGCAGACACTTACTAAACCATGATTTTGAATATTTAGACATCTAAGTCCTTGCATACTATTTAATGTCAGGAGCTTGATAGCCAATAGTGCCTTCCAATGCTTATAGGTTATAGCATATTTCAAAACATTGTGTTTCCTGTGATTCATTGACACGTGAAATCCACAATATATATGTCCATGTATAGTTTGTTGGCTCTGGTAAACCAATCAAACAATCCACATAACATGGAAAATTCAGAAGATATGACCGTCCAGTACCATACAAAGCACCTGGCATTGAATACTAGATTGAATCCTAAATTTTGCATAAGAGTGAAAAAAGATGCAAATATCAATATATTTGTAGAATGAAGTCAACCTCCAGAAGTAGAAGACCAATCACGCCAAGCACTAGTCCGATTGCTCCAACCAATCCAATTGATTCGCCAAACAATATTGCTGCCAGTATTGCAACTGTTAAAGGTTGTGAATCAATTATCACCTGCAATTTGGAAAATCTTTAGATATCAACTGAACTGAAAAGAGAATGCTACGGAGCTCAGGAACAAGTCTGCACCAGTGCAAATGTCTGTGACAATAAAAATAGACTTTGGAAGAACAAAGAGAACAAGTATAAACAGAGTGAGTTACATCTTACACTACCCAATCCAGCTGAAGTTTTCAGCAACCCTTCAGCAAGAAATCCCTGCAAGCATCAAAAAAAAAAAAAATCAGAAAACCAAAAAGATGAATCGTGTTTCAACAAACCCATTATCTTCGATGATTATCTATAAAATCAATCAATTAAAGCTCAAAAGCTACATATCCCCTAATCAGTAACAAATCTGTAACAGTCAAAATAAATGAAGAAAGGTGAATAAAGGGGGGTGGGAATGTTAGTTGAGTAGGAGAATAAAAGAGAGATTTGGGGAAGAATTTAGGGTTAGGTTATTTGGTTGATAGTGTGTGTTGTGGAGCAGTCCTGTTGCTCGAAGTGCATAGAATATTTTCCAACATAGCTTCTAAGCATGCTCACAGGTATTTCCAACATAAATGAATCATGTTTCAACATACCCATTCTCTTTGACAATTATCTGTACAATCAATCAATTAAAGCTCAAAAAAAAAATTCAATTAAGGACAGATTTGTGCATTTGAAATTGATTAGAAATGAATTAATGAAAATTCATTTCTTGAGTGGAATTAAATTAGGCGAAAATGAATTCAATAAAGAAGTATTTATATACTTCTTAGAATTGAACGAAACAAAAAATTCTAGTAATTGGACGGAAGCAAGTGAGAAAATTTGAGCTAGTTGAATTTTAGACGATTCATACCTCATGAGCCTAAACTTTATTTCATTTTTAAATTGAAGAACGAACGGTACCAACGAAAATGAATTAAATTCAATTCTACTAAGTAATATATGAGAATTGAATTCATTTCAATTCAATTCTCATGGATTCCATAGGCACAAACTAACCCTAAAGCTCAAAAGCTACAAATCCCTAATCAGCAACAAATCCATGCAAATACCTGAAAGCAAGCGGCATCGACAATGCCAAACAAGAGAATCGACACCCACGCCATGAACCCAGTGGGCAGCTTCCTCCCCCTCAACATTGAAAACCCGATCAACATCATCCCAGCAGGGATCAACCGGACGGCGGCGACGAAGAAAGGCCCTGCCGTTGAGATCACCCCCTTCATCGCCACCATCGCCGTCCCCCAGAAAAAGAAGGGTGACACAAGGAGTGGCCACTCCCACAAGCTCCCCCCGAGCCCCTCACCCACCCCGTCTTTCCCTCCCTCGACATTCAAGGCTCCCTCCTCCACCAGCAGATTCACCGCTTCGACTTCCACGGCGTGGCACTCGGCCTCGGTAGCAGTCCCCACGCAGTCGACGTCGGCATCGGGCACCATTGACGATGACGACGACGACGAAGGCGTCAACTTTTTGGGGGCGCAGGTGACAAAGGTGGCTCTCCTTCTTGGTTCGGTTCGAAGAGTGATTCCGGAAGGATATCCATTTCTAGGCACCAGTGGCGAGGATTTGGTAGGGTCAGGGCTTGCGACGGAAGGGAGAAGGAGTAGCGGCGACGACGTCGACATTCCGCGACGTCTTCCTCTCACCTCCGACGGCGACGGCCCGATATTTTTTCGGCGCTGTTCAGGCAAAGACTCGGCCGAAAGCGAAGACCACACACATGATCAGGAGCGCAGGAGATTTTTCCGTTACCATTATTGCCCTCGGAGTGCTGTCGGGTACGGCCAACAATAGGTTTTTTTTTAATTTAAAAAAGTACGTAATTGTAAGAATAATTAATAATATTTAATAATAAATTTTAATGTAATATAAAAACGAATATATAAAAGTTTTAAAACGTAATAATAGGTCAGAATAGACTTGTCAATGGGTCGTGTCAGCTCGGTATGGTACGAAAATCTTTCATGCTGTGGGTCGTGCTTGGGCCGGACCCTTAGATCTTTCGTGTCGTACCGGTACGGCACGAATTTCAACATGAAATAGGCACAACCCGGCTCAGCACGAGACTACCAGGTGGGGAACACCGATCACTGGGTTCCAGGAGGGGGGGGGACTCGGTCACCGGGTCATGCGGTCGGCAGGGTGAACGGTCGCATGCACAGGAGGGAGGGGGCTGAATGGGTCATGTGACCGGTGGGGGGGATGGGCCGCTGGGTCATGCGACCAGCGGGGTGAACGGTTGCGTGCACCGGTTGCTCCAAGACGGCTCAACGGGTCATGTCACCGGTGGGGGGGATAGGCTGCCAGGTCATTGGGCCGGCCGTCGGGTTGTGCGGCTGGCAGGGTGAACGGTCGTGTGCACGGGAGGAGGCAGAACGAGTCGTGTGGCCAACAGGGGGACTGGCCGCTAGGTCATTGGGCCAGTAGCCGGGATGAATGATCGTGTGTGTCGGTGCGCGGGATGGGGTTGAACGAGTCGTGTCATCGACGGGGGGATGGGCCACCGGGTCACGGGGCTGGCCGTCGGGTTGTGCGGCTGGTGGGGTGAGGTGAACAGTCGTGTGGGCGGAAGGAGGCAGAACGGGTTGTGTGGCCAACAGGGTACTAGCTGCCGGGTCATTTGGCTGGCAGCCAGGGTGAACGGTCGCGTGCGTCGATGCGCGGGAGGGGGCTGAACGGGTTGTGTGGCTGATGGGGAGACGGGCCGTCGGGTCATTGGGTTGACAGCCAGGGTGAATGATCGCGTGTGCGGGTAGGTGGGATGGACCGATGGGGAATTGTGCCTGGGTTGGCTGCCGGGTCACGACTTGCAAGGTACAATGCAACAACGGTTGGCATGCTTCCGCCCAACGGGCAACCCACTTTCGTGCAACGGGCAGCCCAATTCCGTGCAACGGGTGGCCGGCTGTCGGGTGAAACGGTCAACTACCGCCTCAACGGCTCAACCAACTTTTCTCTATAAATTAAGGGAGTTGGATTTTATTTTTCACCCAACTCACACCTCATCTCTTTCACTTCAAATTCTCCAAACTCTAATATCAATTCTCAATTCTTAATTTCTCAAATTTTCTTACTCAAGTCACAAACAATGGCGCACTACCAAGGACAAAGTTCTGGCGGCTACGGATATCCTCAAGAAAACTTTCTTGAAGTTGAACTGTGTCACCAAGGAAGTCTCAGAAGAGAGTTTCCATCTGGTCAAAGTACACAATTATGATGAAAGCTATGTCGAACGACATAAAAAAGGAACGAGCATTTTGCAACCTCTGTAACGTTGACTTCTCTTGCAAAACGTCTGGCGGTATAGGTCATTTAACTAGGCATATTAGTACATGTGAAAATAGGAATAAGGATAAAACAATTCAAACCCAACTTTCTTTTACTCCTGAGGGTAGTGTTAGTTTATGGACTTATGATTTTGAAAGGGCTAGGGACTTGCATGCTAGATTTATTTGTTCAGAAGATTTACCAATAAGTTTTGGAGGAAATAAATGTTTTGATAATTATATTAGTAAAGCATATTGTCCACGATATAAACGTGTATCTAGAAATACTATTAGGTTAGATATTATAATTTCATTTAATAAGCTTAGATTAGAACTTATTAATATTATGAGTACAATAATGACATGTATAGCATG